>PVIW01003370.1:0-170630 GCA_004026585.1 Noctilio leporinus
AAAAAAAAAAAAAAAAAAAAAAAAATGACATTTTCCATGCTCTCCCCTACCTCCTGTGCTTCCACCCCTCAGGCCCCTATGAGAAAACTATTCAGGAAGCCCAGCGAGTGAAACCCAGAAATGTGCTGTGCTTACATCTGGCGGCCTCATGCCCTGGAAGTGAGGGACAGACGGGGCTTCTGACAGTGAAAGTGGAACGAGGGAGGCCGCTGCCCCAGGTGGGAGCAAGAGTTAGAGCCTGTGCCAGGTACAGGGAGAAGTTTTATTTTCCCCTGAACACATGCTATATGCTTATCTCTACTGAGGAAACCAGCGTTTCCTCCCTACCTCCCAGGAGGAGTCAGTGCTGGCTCCCGTCCCAGGACGGGGCTACCCTTCCCAGCTGGCCCCGCTCCAGGTCAGCCGGTTGTCCAGCTCTATCTTAGTGCAACAGCTTTGACAAAGTCCTTGGCCCACTTTGGAACTCCCTTTCCTATGGCTTTCCCAGAGAAAATTAATTTGAAATGGTTGGATTCATCTGACGTTTTTCCTCTGAGGAGCATGTGTTCATTTGAGGGGGACAGGGTTTCCTGGAGACAGTCCCCGAGCTGGCCACCAGAGTCCACCTCACCCTCCAGCCCCGACGGTCCGCGCTGCATTCGGAGGTGCACACCTGGGCGGGGAGCTCCATGCGGGGAATGGTTGACAGGCCTGGGGCCGCCTAGCCGATGGGAGGAAAACCTCCCGATCACTCCAAGAATTGTCTCGATGAGCTGTTAGCATGGGAAAGCTTTATTTTGGATTATTTCAGAGAAGAATTAGAACCCGATGTGGAGAAGTTAGAGGGAAGCAAATTGCCTTAACGTCAGAAAGATGTGCTAATAACTGGAATTTTATAACATGCAACTGGCCCCACAGTTGAAGAGGTGAGTTTCATCTTAGGAAGTGTGTATAACAAGTTTGTTTCCGGCACCATCAACTTGTGAGTGTAAAAATATTTTTTTTCAATAATTATATGGTGCTTATTATATGCCTGGCACTGTTCTAAATATTTTACATACATATATAATTATTGTAGTACTCACAACAACCTTCTGAATTAAGTGTGTTATTATCTTTCATTTGTTGATGAGACAAATAAAGCTCAGAAAAGTTCATTAGCTTGCCCAGGGCTGCTTTGTGATTTAAACCCCGGTAATCTGGCTTCAAAATCCATACTCTTAACTGCTATAGTGAGGTAATATTTATGTTAATATCCCAAGATATGACTCTAGGCCTCTACATGTCAAATAGAGGACTTTATTTCCCTCACCCAGACATGCCGGGCTGCTTCCAGGACTCCCCGTGGAGTGCCTACCTGCACTGCCAACCAGGCCGAGAGGGGACAGGCACCTGTCTTGCACCATGCATCCTTCCCGGGGATACCTCAGCCCAGTGCCGTTCAGGCAGCCTCACTGCTGCCTCTGCTAACTATACGAGTCATGAGAACACCTGTGTCTGTGCCAAGCGACTCCCTCACAATGCACTCTAGTCCCTAGACCTTTGGATGCCTGTGTGTTGCTGGGTTCTGAGCAGAGTTGCGGAGAATGATCCTTCTCCGTGCAAGGCCCTAAAGTGCACACAGGCTACTTCACCGTCCCGGGAGCTCTCTCTACTTTCTTCATCCGGGCGACTCCCACTCATCCTTCAAAACCCAGGTCTAATGCCGTCTCCTCCCATCCAGCCTCATCAGGCGAAACCCCTCTTCTTTAAGATTGGCTTGTATATCACTTCCTTCCCTGACTCCCCCAAGGTAAGCAAGTTCTAATGGCAATGTTTCCATAGCACTTTCAGATCCTAATTAATAATCTGATGGGGTTTTACTTAGTGTCTTTCTCCACCACTGAACTATATGAGTTCTATAAGGACAGGGGCTATGTGTTCGTTATTTCATAACCTCTGAGCAATATACCTCTGTTTCTTCATTGCAAGTGCTTATTGAATGCTTTTTTGTTTGCCAAAGGATTTGCTGACCCTAGAGTACACAGAGAAAAGGACTCAAAAGATTGAGTCCTTGCCCTTCGGTTGTCCTCCAATGGAAGTGAAAAAGCAACCTGGTATTAGGCTACAAGCAGACAGAGACATGTGTAAGCTTCAATGTGAGCATATTTGCTGTTGCCATGTAAACATCTGCAAAAATATTGTTTTTCAGTACTTCTTTGGCATTTACTTTGTGTCACACTCTCTTCTAAGCACTTGCATATATTATAATTTATGTCATATTTATACAACTTGAGGCAAGTACTACAATTATTTTCATTCTATAGAATATAGAGACCCAGAGAGGTCGAATTACTTCCTCAGGGTCACGGAACTAGAACATGTTGAGTGAACCTCAGAGCAATTATTTAGTTGACTATTTAGTTCCAAATCTCAGAAACAGCACAGGAGAAGGAGTTGGGATAGTGCGTTTATTCTCTTTGAACACTAAGTGAATGGTTTCTGTCAAGCTGGAAATGCCTGCTTTGCAGGCTTTTTGATGGTTTACACTGTACTTGACATTTCATTTCTAGGAATCTCCTCTTGGAAGATTCTGCTGTTTTAATGATTGGGCAATCCTAATTTTGTCATTGCATTGCATCATTTGCCAATTTGAAGTTTTTCCGAGTTATCAGTTTTACATTCCTTAGGGCCCTGGTGGGTGGGGGCAAGGCACATTCACAGCAAAGTTACTCCTCAGTCTCCAACTGTTTCAACTTCTTTTTCTTGCCAAAGTCAGTAGGAGTATGGATTATCTACAGCTAGCATGTGAGGGGACCTTGGTGCCTTCCCCCTGTCATCACTTGTCTCCAGCTATGATTGCAGCTGTGAATTAATTGGTTCAAATCTTGGGTGTCATTTAAAGAATTGATTTAGAGAGGTTGAGGTTGTGACTAATAATGCTGATCCTGGCTTAAAGAAAACCATTGCCCCTTATTGTATGAATCACTTAATTGCATTTCATTTTCCTTTCTAGAAATGAAGGCTATGGAGTTCCAAAGATGGTTCCTTTTAAAAGCATGTAAGTAGTATTATGAATCCCTTGTCCACTCTTTTCAGATGCTCATCCACTTGTGTGTTTCTGCATATTCACCCTCATTCAACAAGTCCGGGTGGAATCAGAAATATGCCAGGTCTTGTGAACAATCAGGTCCTGGAGTTTACAGTGGTGAATGAGACAGACATGGTTCCTAATATAGGGGAGAGAAAGAGGCAAGAGTGAGGCACATCTCCCTCCTGGAGCAGTGGGGGAGATCAGAAAAACAGATAACGGATAACTGAAATGATTGTAAATTGTGGTAAGTGTTTAGTAGGAAATAAAGAGCGGGATATTATAGAGAGTAATTGAGAGGGTGAATGGGACAGGGCATTTATCTTAAATGGGATAATCAGAGAAGGCCTTGTGAAGCTATAAATGGTTGGCCTTAAAGGGTAGTGGACGCAAGGGATAAAGAAGCCATGAGAGAATTCCAGGCAGAGGGAATAGATTGTACGAAGGCTCTAAAGCTGAGGTTACACAGGCAAACTGAAATAAGCTAAGCTGTTCTTGGAAGCCTTCCAGGCTCCCTGCCTGAAATGCTTTGTCCAAAAAATATCCACCGGCCTCAGGCCCAGTGCTTCCCTTTTTGTCACCCAAACGTATCCTGGTGGGAGCTTGAGAACCAACTTTGTCAGGATCCACAGCTCATTGGGGTCTCAGCCTTCAGCTACAGTGTTGAGGCAGACATATATTTATCAAGAAAGAAGGACATGCCCTGGCTCTTGTGGCTCAGTGGATTGAGCACTGGCCTGCAAATCAAAAGGCTGCTGGTTCGATTCCTGTCTTGGACACATGCCTGGGTTGCAGGTCATGTTGCATGAAAGGCAACCAATTACTCTCACACATAGACATTTCTCTCCCTCTCTTTTTCCATTCCCCTCTTTCTAAAAAATGAAAAATAAATAAAATTTTTAAAAAAAGAAAAGAAGACACTTAGGGATTTGGGTCCTCTGTCTTTTATATTAGGATAAAGCTCACTGGTACAAGTTACTCAGATTCTCTGTTCAAATCCTAGCTTTGCTGCTTATAAGCTGTAATTAGTAACTCTGTGCTTCAGTATTCTCATCTGTAAAATGGGTCTTAAGAAAACATCTTCCTCATAGGAAGGTTGTGAATTTAATTAGTTAACGTTAGCAAAGTGCTTAATCAGTACCTAGCGCCTCAACATTTAACGGTCACATTGTTGTTGTTTTGTTGTTGTTGTTATCCTTGCACTTACGCTCTACGCTCTTGTATTCCCTGGCACCCCAGGTGGCAGTGGAGGCTCTGTTCTGCATTCTCCAGGTGCTGGTCTCCCTAGAGTCAAGGAATAGCCTTGATTATAGAAATGAATTTAGAAATCATTTTTATCAGGCACTGTGTTGGACCCTTTGCTACATCATTTCCTTCAGTCCTCCTAACAAGCTTAATGAACAGGTAGTATTAGTATCCCCATTTTATACATGCAGAAACTTCGGTTTAAAGATTTTAACTGACCTACCTAACACTAGGACGCTAATATGATTTATAGGTTCACTGCTGAGATTCTGACTCACCCTGCCTGGGCAAGGCCTCAGGAGCTACATGCAGTACAAGTACCTTTCCCAAGCTTCCCAAATCTGATGAGGGTGACCGCTTCACCGCCCTTGGAAGACTATGGCCTGAGTCATCTCTATGGCACCTTCTGACTGCAAAGTCCTCTATGTCATTTAGGCTGGAAAGAGTCTTTTCAACAACTCCTATTCATTGTCTGCATTTAATGAGTCATCCAACCCTACCCCAACCAGATCTGAGTTGTCTGTTCCCATCTTCTGTACCTATTGCTATTGTCATAGGTTAAACCTTGATCACGTATTGAATAATTACAACAGCTTATATTTTCCTAATAGAACACACATTTGTAAGTTGAAATGAGGGCCATCTCAACTTACAAAGTCACATTGAAAGTTACAATCACATAAAAATCTGTCACCAGGCATTCTCTGAAAAACAGAAAAACTGGACACACAGCCTCCATGGCAATAGAGGCTGATGTTGAGCAGCATCTGCACTGATGCGAAGGAGGCATCGCGGCTCAGCTGGCCAGCTGCCATTTGCTTCTCTAATCCTCCTCCCTCATTTAAATTGCTTGTCTGCCTTCTCTGTAGGCACCTGAGTCTGCAAGCCCAGTACATAGACTCTTCTCTTTTCAACCCATTCTCCTGTGATCATAGTTATCTTCTTAAACCATAATCTGATTATCCTACTGTCATATTAAAAAATGTTTAATAGTTCCATGCTGCCTATAGACACACCACAAGCTTGGTCCAAAGCTACTTTTTCAGGCCTGTGTCCTGCTGTATAAGCCTTTATACACTCAACTTCAGCCACACCTTTCTGCAGTATGCTCACCACTCCTTCCCCCACTTGTATCTGCTCCAGTCTTAATCTCTGGATCCCCTAATGTCCTTTCTCGGTCCTCGTTGTGCCTCCTCGCATCTACTCATTGAGTGCCCACACAGCTTTCAATGACCAAATCAATTCCTACCTCCTTCAAGAAGATTGTTAAATCCCCTCCACTGGTATTAATGTATTACTCCTCCATACACCATCAGTGCATTATTTCTGAACCCCTATTGTGAATGACATATATCATTATAATAAATGTTTTTACAATCAAGTTAATATTGTAAGACCTTACCATGTGCCAGGCACTTTTCTAAGTGTCTTACCCTCACAATGGCTTTTTGATGCACATTCGGCTGCTATTACCATTGTACCATGAGGATACAGAGAGGTCAAGTGCAGGTTCACACAGCTGGGAAGCAGTAGCGTCAGGACTGGAATCCAGGCAGTCAGGCCCCAGAGCCCAGGTGCATAATCACTACCTTATATATGTGTCCAGCACACATTTGCAAGAACCTGCCGTGTGCCCGGCACTGTCGGAGGTGTTACAAAGGGAAAGATGAATAGCAGCAAGCTCTCACAACTAATGGAAGGAGACTGACATGGTACCAATAGGAGGGATCGATATCCTTGGTGCCGTGATAGAAATATAGGAGTGTGGACTCTATCCTGCATGGAATGGGACATTCGTGATAACTTACAGCAGGACCATGATGTGCTCTGCTTTGTGTCATAAGAAAGATCACACTGATCCCATAGGGAGGACGGAAAAGTGTGTAGAAATGTGGAGATGATAGGGACATTATTGTAGCAGTTGGCAAGAGCCAACAAGGCGTTGAGCATACGGCCATCACCACAGGCTGGAGAGCAGGATCTATGTCACTTTTGCTTGTGAATTTTACTCCGTGAAATGTCCTTTCAATGCCCATAAGTAGATTTCTATTACGTCCAGGCCCATCATGAGCTAGAGCTGAGGACACAGCAGTGAACAACATGGGTATGGCCCTCTCGGGGCATGTGGTCTGGCCAAGGGGGCAGATGATAACCTACAAATGACAACTGATGATTTATAGTTGTGGGAGGCGCTATAAAAGGACAAGGGCAAGATGCTAGCTTCTGCTGTGACTAGCACATGGCCTGTGGCCAGAAAGCCTTGGGTTGAAAGCTGGGTTCCTCCACAGCTCAGGTTAGAGGTCTTGAGCAAGTTTCTCAGGCTCTTCAAGCCTTGGTTGCCTCATCTGTAAATATGGGTAGCAACAGTACTCACCCATAGGGCGATTAAGGAGGATTAAAGTTAATGCTGTAGGTGGAAGTGCCTGCCAGGCACTGGCAGGCAACAGAAACTCAGCAGGATCAGTTGACAAGGTGGACACAATAAACCCAGGTGGGCAGAACTGTGTTATTGACCGTGAATCCATCAGTCTCTGGGAACATGATGGAAGATACTGGGAGATGCTGACTTGCTGCATATATAGAATGGCCAATTGACCTGTGAAGAAGCCCTTCAGGAAATGTTCGTTTTTGAGAATAGCAGGTCTGCCTTAGCACTGGAGAAGCACTGCCCTCCCTCTGTTACCCGACCCCCAGCTACGCTTCTGTCAGACATGTAGGGAAGCACCCTGGGTTTTGGTCTCTCCCTCTATACCACAAGGGAATGACGTTCCCTGGCATATTTTAAGATATTCTCTTCTGACCTTCAGAGGCCAATGTGCTCATATTTCTGTAACTCCAGTACAATCTCTC
The DNA here is from genome assembly GCA_004026585.1 of Noctilio leporinus. NCBI lineage: Eukaryota > Metazoa > Chordata > Mammalia > Chiroptera > Noctilionidae > Noctilio > Noctilio leporinus. The sequence goes on from PVIW01003370.1 coordinate 7,145, forward strand.
AGCAAGCTCTAGGTTCCTAGGTTCCTAGGTTAGGATGTTCCTCTTACAAAGTTCAGGCCTGGTCATAAACTCCCCTACACATTAATAGCTTTACCCAGCAGCCATGGATTGAGCACTTACAAGTGCCAGCCTTTGTGCTAGGTGTTATATTTGGGGTATGAAAAAGAATATGACCCACCCGCCACCTCAAAGGCATCCTAATCTTGTGGGAAGTTAGAGAAATAAAGGATTCAGTGCCACCTGTGTTTAAGAGGCTAGACTCAAAGTGGCATAGGTCATAGGGTGGGCTCACAAAGGCAAACTGAGGGGCCTTCCTGGGGAGTGCATTCCAGCCTGTGTCGGGCAGAGGCCAAACCTTGATGTCTGGTCCTTGACCTACTGCTTGGTGATAATAAATGTCACTTACTGAGCACCACTATGTCCCTGGCATAAAGGGTGAGATACTTATGATGTTGCTTAATTTAATCCTCATAAAAATCCTGTGAGGATTTAGAAGAGTGTCTGACTCATGGTAAAATGGCCCATGAATGTTACCTATTGTTATTCACTCTTCTCTCTCTCTCTCATATATATATATGAGATACGTGAGTTCAAAAGTCCATAGGGTTCAAGCATATGACTTAGGCAAGTTCCCAAGGAGCCCCAAAAGGCAGCTTGCGTTTCCATTATTGGCAGAGAGGATAGGTAAAAAGCGGTGGATTCACACAACGGGGTACTACGTAGCAGATAGAAGCAATAGATTAGCTACACCCAGGGTGCTAATGGAGTAGGACTTGATCGTTGGCTCCATCTGAAGGGGGCTTCTTAGCTCCAGTGGATGGCTGCCCCATGGGAAGGCAGACTATGACAGAGTAGAGCAACTCATTCCACAGCAGTCCCTCCTTCCTCCTCTTGCTTTCCTGCATTGCAGAGGCTGGAAAGGTCAAATCTACTGCTCAAACATTTTTATATGTTCTGGTTTGAAAAGACTCCGCCATTTAGATATGCTTGCCGGAGGCTCACACTGAATCGAGTTCAGTGGGGAGGAAGGTGGGGTCCCTGTTGCTACACCATGTTGCTGATGCAGGTCCTGCCCACGCAGAGTCAACACTGGTCATGGCAGCTCCCTAACCCTGAGCTGTGGCTAAGGGGGTGGCAGCCTGGAGCCAGCCTCTGAGATACCATCAGGGTGTTGCTCTGGGTGTCATTCCTGGGGCCCAGCCTAGACTCCATCCTTTCCTCCATCAGCTTTGTAAGCATCCAATTCCCTGTGTAGGCAGACTTCAGAGATAGTGCAGGTTTGGTTTCAGACCCCCCCCCCCCCCACCGCATAAGGTGAGTCTTGCCATCTTTTTGCTGGGGGAGGCTCTGTCTTCAATTTGTAGGAAATGCAACATCCATGAAGACCAATCAATAAAAGCACAATAAAATGAGGTATGTCCTCCTTTCTTGCTTAACGGAGCCAGAACTATTTTTTCTTGTGTGTGTTCTCAAGATTTCAGTGTGAAATCCGATTTTTGAATACAGACTTGAACAAAAGCACCTGGCATGTTTGAGCCTGGCTTCCTCGCCTATAAAGTGGTTGTATGGACCTACTTTTCACGGTGCGATGGGGAGGGTTCCGTGAACCTCATTTGCAAAGTGCCTGCCAATTAGCAGCTGCTCGATAACAGAAAATGTGCTGGAGCATAAAAAGCATTGGTTCTGTAGAAACTGTGTTCAGACTGTGACAATGTTACTTAGCAGCTGTGTGACCACTTAAAATTTTCTGAAGCCCTAGGAGGTGGGAGTGACAAAATAGCGATTATTGCGTGGTCTGTTTGTGTGCAGGTTTTGGAGAGGACTGAAGAGCTAGCATATACAAAGATGCCTGCACATAGCAGTCTCCTCTTGAATGTTAAGTCCCACCTTTATCTTCGCTTCTCCCGATTCCTAGTAATGTTTAAGGTGCTTGCAGATAATGAGGATGGTTGCAGAGAAACTAATTAGGTAGCGTTGTAAAGGATGCAATTACACAACCAGCCACGTGCTCCCTGATAGGAGACTGACACGTTTTTCCCTCCATAATCCAGGAAATAAAGCTGTATATGCCATTTTGGTGGGTGTGTCTGGGTGAGCTGGAAACTGTTCTGCTCACACCTCTTTCCTGCCACAAGCTATCCTTTCTTCGGCTACCCAGAGCAGTGGCTCTGCTCTGCTTCAGAAGACGAGACCAGTGTTCTGGGTATCTGGGGACTGCCGAGTGAGATAGGAGTGGTTTGGGGAAGAGGAAGTCCTCTGAAATCCTTGGGAAAGTGCCAACAATATGGAAGGGATGATGCTATATGCATAGTAGGTTTGTTGGTTTGCCAAGAGTCATAGAAGCCTGCTGTTATGCGTGGAAAGGTGTGGTTAGATGCAGAGTATGGAGAGAATTGGAGTAGCGAATTGTTGATGGAATAGGGGAAGTAGTGGCTATTTTAGGATTATTCTTTAGCCTTGCTTGCTGTGAGATGTATTCATACTTCTTGTTAAGAAGTGTAGCCAGTGGAATTTATGTAAATGCATTTGTAGAAGCCATCCGCAGACATCTATGTTTAGTACTGTCCACTGTATGCTCCAGTGAGCATTAGAGGGTGTTCTGTTTTTTTTTTGTTGTTGTTGTTTTGTTTTTTTTTTTAATTCCTCCCAAAGCCTAGCAGTGGTGGTGATTAACACACAGTGATTGACACACCCCCTGTACTTTATTGTTAATGTAGGCAGGGCATCTCGTGAGGAGCCTTGGCCATGTAGCAAACATGCTGAGTGCTCACTCTGATCCTGCCAGGTACCTTACTAGAGCCTTAGGACATACAGATAAATGAAACCATCCCTGCGCCCAAGGAACTGACATTCTAGAGACAGTGGCAGAAACAGGCATCCAGCAAACACTAGCTGAGTACCTACTGTGTTCATGCACATACCAGGCTCTGAGGGTATCTAGTAAGCAAGACTTGGTTCCTGCCCTTAAAGATGTTATAGGCTGTTGGGATGGTAGGTTGAGTGGAACTGCCAGGTGGACAGGCAGTTACAACCTGGTGTGCTTGAAGCTGATGTGGGTAGGAGCTCGGGGGCTATGGAAGACCTGATGGGCACCCTTACCCATAATTTAGCAGGGCTGGGGGGAGGTAGAGCGGGGCTTCCCAGGTTAGAGCGTTTAGTTCAGAAGGTATGAGCACAAATTATCCAGGTGACAAGGAGAGGATTGTGTGTGCAGTTATTTGTTGCTGGGGGTGGAGAGAGGTCCTTCCAGGGACAGAAAGCTGCAGCTGCCACCCCAAAGGACCTGGAGGCCTGACAGGACCAGGGTGTTCCAAACTGCTGGCGGGTAAAGCGCAAGGCCCTGAGGGAGTGCAGGCAAGTGAAATTTGAAGCAAGCTCAGGCTGGATCTTGCTAAAACTTGTTTGCCATGCTCTGAACTTCAATCTGAAGGCACTGGGAAACCAGGGAGGTGTTTCAAAAGTCAGGTTGAATCATTAATTCCACAACGCTATGTTGAGTGTTAACTACTGTGTACATCTTTGCTATGGGACTAGATTCTGGGAATTTGATGGTGTGCAAAACAATTCTTGCTCATGTGGAGTTCATGATCTAAAGCGAGACAGATTAAACAACTGAATTTTTAACAAGGAGAATGTATTAAGGCAGTGGTTACATAAGTAAAAATTAGTTAAATATCACCATACACTACATAGTCACCCAAACTAAACATACAATTATGAAATACGGCGAATGCTGTCAAAGGGATCCTAAGCCAGCTGGTGGTAAAATGCCAAATAATGGCCAATAACAATAGTTACAGACATTGAGTAAGTGATCACTAAGCAGCTGTCATCATGCTTCATGGCGATGATCTCAATCTTCAGAGCAATCAGACAAATGAGTTTTATGTCCATGCAGGGACATATGTCTGACTCCAAGCCTTGTACAACTCATTAAGGTTGCATTTTGATTTTCAGCTTTTGGTAGTAGAAAATGTGATCTTAACTGAATAATGCGCCCCTCCCCCCAAATGCCCATGTCTTCTCTTAATCCCTGAAACCTTATATAGCAAAAGGGACTCTGCAGATTTGATTTAAAAGCTTGAAATGAGAAAGAGGAGCCTGGATTACCTAGGTGGGTTTAATATAATCACAGGGCATGTATAAGAGGGAGGCAGGAAAGGCAGAAAAGATGTGATGATGGAAGTAGAGGTTTGGATGATGTGCTCTGAAGATGGGAGAAGGGATATGTCAGAGTATAGAGGCCGCCAAAAACCAGGTGGCCTCTAAAAGCTGAAAAAGGCAAGGAAATGGATTGTGCCCTAGAGCGTCCAAAAAGAACTAAACTCTGCCAACTCCTTGATTTTAGTCCCTACAGACTTTTCTACCTTCTGACCTCTAGAACTGCAAGAGTCCATTTGTATCATTTTAAGCCTCTAGATTTGTTTGTTACAGTGGCAATAGGAAACTTATAAAGCAAACTTTGAGGACACTTATCTCAAAACAGCTGGATCAAAGCCCCCTATCAGAACATTTTATTTTTAAAAATAGTTTATTTTGTATTGTATTTTGTTCATTACCATTTATCCCTCTCATACCCTCTTCCACCTCCACTCACCCTCACCCCCACATACGGAACATTCTATTTTGAATAAAAGGAGGTTAACCAAGTGTTTTAGGAGCTTGCAGAAGATCTCCAGCTGAGGGAATGAGTCTGAAAGCCAAAGGGGAGTGGGAAGAAATGGGAGAGGATGCTTAAGTGAAGGGGCCTGCAGAAGCAGCAGGGCGGGCTTAGAAGGCATGTATGGGGGAGAGAAAATAGTCTAGTTTTTCTAAAACTGTCAGGCTCATCAGAGGGGCAGAGTGTGAATTTAGACCTTGGTCAGACCAGGAAGCCTGACCCTTGGCATAGGAGTGTGACTAGGCAATGAAGAGCTACAGTTGGGTTTTCAGGTATTGTTTCAAGTCTGGGAATGGTGGGAGGACAGAGGCCAGGAAACCAGTTCTGAGGCTTCTGCAAGTCTATAGTAGGCTGGTGGCAGTGAGAAGGGAAAGGGGAGTCTCCCTGCTAAAAATAGCATTGAGATAAACATTCTGGTACATCAGCCCTTCTCCAAGTGTGGTCCCCACACCACTGTGGTGTCCTTGAAACCCTTTCAGGAATCCTCTAGGTTAAAAATGTATTTCGGGCTCAGCCTTTCAGTGTATAGTAGTGTTTTTCAGAGGTTCCATGTGTGAAATCATTACACACTCAATGCAAAAGAATTCAGCTCTTCTCTACTAAGCCATACTTTAAAGAGACATAAGAAACTTATTTTGTCCCTGACTGGTGTGGCTTAGTGGATTAAATGCTGGCCTGCCAAAGGGTTGCTGGTTTGATTCCCAGTCAGGGCACATCTCTGGGTTTCAGATCAGGTCCCCATGAGAGGCAACAACACATTGATACTCTCTCTCTCTCTCTCTCTTCCCCTCTCTCTGAAAGTAAATAAATAAAATATTTTTAAAAACAAAGACTTTTTAGTTTGTTTTGGAAAATCTGATTAAAAATTATTTTTTATTAAAAAAAGTTTATAAATTTAATTTTGTTGTTTTATTATATTTATCCCCTTTTTCCTTCCCTCTATCATATTTTACAAAAACACTCTTTAGTCTAATATATAATGACATTATTTCTAAGTGAGTATATATTTAAACATTCCTTAGTATTAATTTCCAATATGGTACATATTGATAGATATAAGCCATATAAACAAGAGGTCTTTGAAGTCTTCAATATTTTTTAGGAGTATAAAGCAGTTATAAAACCAAGCAAGTGTGAGATTTACTGTTGTACACAGTAAAGACACAAAGACACAAATCTTTGGTCTTGTTTCTGTTTATTTACTTGATATAAAACCCTAGACTTTAGTTAAAAGGTCAGTCAGTCTTTTAAATCCTGGATTAAGCAAGGCAAAGTCTCTCTAACTGACTGATGAGGCTGAACTGGGTTAAAGCAAGTGCGTAAGTGCGCACATTGCATCTGATTGGAATAAAGGCTGAAAGCCTTGTGTTTGCACACTGACCTGGGGCTTTCCCATAGTTCTGCAGGAGGGAAGCGTTAAGCCCCCTGGTAGGAAGACCTACCTGTTCTCAGTCTGCAGCAAACCCCAGAGGACTCAGGTACCCTTCACACTGGAGCTTCCCAGCCTGTGCTCAGGGCTCCCTCTAGAGGCTAAGAGTCGATTCTACACCAGCCTTGCTTTGTATTGCTGCCGCTGAACTTGTAAAACAGGAGTTGAAGTTCATGGCTGCCTGATGCCTTGAAGCAGACTCTGGGCAGCATCACAGCGTTATTTCGCGTGAGGAGGCTGTGAAGTTGAGATGCAGCGTGGCGCAGTGATGCAACTACTCACCTGACTTAAAACTTGCACAACTGGGGTCATTTGACCTCTCTGGGTTTCAATTATTCAGGAAGAAACTGACTATGTGATCCAGTCACGAAGATCTGTCCAGCTCTAGCAGCCTATAATTCTAGGTGCTAATTTTCCCCATGTCCCACAACAGTGCAAGGAGATGTCAGGCTTGGTTCCGTGGGATGCTGTCTCCCAAAGCTTTTCTTGCCTTTATGAATTTGACATCAGGGTGAGTCTTGGTAATTAAGGAGCTCAATGATTCAGTCCTTTAGTGAGGTCATTTGTGAAAAACTTCAATTCATTCATTTAGCAAGCAAGCAATGATAATATGGCATTGACTGAGACATGCATCAGGCACTGGGCCAAGGGCTAATACATGTTGTGGGGTCAATAAACATGGTCCTAGCCCCTCCCATGACTGAGGACTGGTCACTGTCAGTGGCCAGAAGGAATGTATATTGACTGCTTCTTGACCCTTTTATACGCTGGGGTAATGCAGTTTAGAGTCACATGTAGGACATGTGCCTCTTTTGTTTTGGACCCCTTATAAGGAGCCTCAGACAGATGCTGTCTCTCACACCAACCCGTTGCTGTTGGTGCACTCCTCTGTAATGTGAGTAATAAATAGCATGTCCACATATGCTAGTCCTCTGGGTGGTCTTTTTTGGAATACCATGGACACTCTAGCAGCGCCCTGGTTTAAGTGTGGAGCTCCTGTGCTATACATGTATTTTCTCAATCCCACCAAAACTTTATATGGTAGGTGATAGCATTATTCCCATTTTACAGAGGAGAAAACTGAGGCCAAGCTAGCTTAAGTTGCTTGCCAAGTTCACAAAACAACTACATGGCAGAACCAGAATCCAAAACCAAACAGTCTTGCTCCACAGCCACAGCATTATACCAAGCTCTGATAATAAGAGTTTGCATGTTTTGAGTGTTTGTTGTGTCCTTGGAACTTCATGTACATTATATCATTTAATGCCGCAATTGTATAAAGCAGGTATTGTTATCTCCACTTTACAAGGAAATACTTATTTTCAAGTCACCCTATTGAGCTGATATTTCATGTTTGGGGCTTCAAAACCTGTGCTCTTCATCATTATTCAGAACCATTTATGTGTCGGGAAAAGATGTGAAAGAGTTTTTGGGGAGCTTATAATCTCCTTGGGAGATAATAATAGTTGCAGGCATTTACTGAGCATGGCTTAAGTGGTTATACCTGTGAACTCATTTAATCCTCACAATAATTCATTGAGGTAGATCTGATTGTTGGCCCATTTTACAGATGAGGAAATCAAGGAACAGGTGAGAAGGGGTTAGATAAAGTGCCTGAAGTTCCTCCCATATTTGGTAAATGATACAGCTGGGATTCAAACCCAGGAAGCCTGGCCCTTGGACCCATGTTTTTAAGCACTGTATTATCGAAACAGCAAATAGTTTCTATAGTGATGCAGAGGTCACTGACCAGGGGGTAGCAAGTCCAGCCTACAGGGAGATCCCAAGGAGGGACAGGAGGTGTGCCCCCTGAAATTTGTTCCTCTATGGTCATGACATTCCAGCTGCAATGAGACTGCTGCACTTGGAAACTATGCCTTCTCCTCAAATGTAAGGGCTGAAAGTGGAATTCAACACATCTCCCAGATCTTCTGCTAAATGTCTCTTCCTTATCAATATTATTCTCTCATACTCCAGAACTCAGTTCTGATTTGTTGGTTCTGGAGGACTGTGTTAAGGAAGAGTCCAAGTGTTGTCCTATCCAGTATCAACAAGAAAGAGTGATATGATTAATTTAAATATTTTCATCATGGGATTAAAGGGAACTGACAGCATGTGCCATGTACTTGCTATCTCCATCTTAAGAAGGGGTTAAAGAACTGGGTTCTGAGAGCAGGTGCTGACAGGCACCAGCCAGTGGGAGCCATGGCTGAGAACATGGCTCTTCCTGGGTAGCGAGGTCAGGTGCTAAACCATACTAACCTGGCTTTGAGAGAAGAGAATTCTGGGTAAGAGACACCAGCCTAGGGCACTAGTGTGAGATTGCCAAGCTAAGGAAGGATGCAAGGCCTAGAGAAAACAAAAGGAGCAGATGATTTCTTGGTCAAAAGCCATGATAGAAAAGCCTGACGTCCCAGGATGAAATGAAACAAGGACCAAGTGGGTGCACCACCAAGAATTTCTTTGGAGCTATGGAGTTCTTTCTTCAAGACGTACAAAGCAATGTGCCTTTCAAATGGGTAGGATAGGGCTCCAAGGTAAGTTCCAGTGGGAACAAAATTCTCCAGGTTGAGTAGACATAGAAGAGAACAGGTCAGTCGGTACTTAAACCGTGAGCACAGTGACCATGGTGAGTGAGCTGGAGCACAACAGAGGCACTTGAAATAAGGGTGTAGCTGTGACTGCCTCATAGAACCCAAGGGTGAGAATGGGCCTGGAACCTGGGAACTGAAATCATGCCAAGAGTCCAGTCCCTGGTCTCAACGTCTCTAAGCTTGTGTGCTTTGTTCTGTCCTCTCTCTGACAGACACCTTCACTTCTTAGCCTGCTTGGTAGAACAAGCCTGCCTCTGGCTCCCACATTCTCACATCACAGTCCTAGCCAAGGAGTTCAATAGGAACTTTGGGCCCTGGATGGTGGGGCTCAGTGGATTGAGTGCCAACCTGGGAACCAAAGGGTTGCTGGCTCAGTTCTCCGTCAGAGCGCGTGCCTGGGTTGTGGGCCAGCTCCCCAGTTGGGGGCATGCAACATTGATGGTTCTCTCTCTCTCTCCTTCACCCTCCCTTCCCTTCTTCTTAAAAATAAATAAATAAACTTTTCAAAAACAAAAAGAAAGGAAGGAAGGAAGGAAGAAAAGAAAAAGAACTTTGGGTCTCAGTTTCTAATTTTGGGGAGTGAGAATATTAATGGCTCATTTTTGGTCTGTTGTCCATCTCTGAGCCAATCAGCTAAGGCCAGGAAGGCAGTGCAAACACACCAGTTAAAGGCACAGCCCCATGGATATGGGACGATGGTGAGGATGTTCCCAGGAAGAGGAACATACTAGAAAAATACTAGAAGAGGCACTGGCTACAGTATCTAAAGACAGAGCACTAGAAAACACCAACATTGATTGGATGTTAGAGATAGGAGCTGGGAAAGGAGAAAGAGAGAATCTCTAGACAGGAAGAAAATCATGAGAGAGAAAACCTTTGGTGCTGAGAGAGAAGAAAGTTTACTTAAAGAAGGAGAAAGGCATAAAGGGTCTACTGTTATGGACAGTCAAGAAGAATGAATAGTGTTAGATGCTGATTAAAGGAAGTTTCTGAAAGCCTATTAGAAAACACTTTAAGGTGCAAGTTGGTGAAGAAATCAGATTTCTACAGGTTAAACGATGAAGTTAGGTTTATTTTTGTAGGTAAAAAGGTTTAGTGCGAACTATGCTGTCAGCGCTGGGAAGTGAATTCACCTGTTCTGTGTTGAGCTGGCATTATTCAGATTTTATCAGAAACAGTAAACTTACCCCCTCCCTCAGTCATTACTCTATCAAATATGTAAGGTTTATCTACATAGTTGAGATCATAGAAACAAGTACATATTTTTAAATTGTTTTAAAAAGTGGATAGCAGGGATGCAAAAGTCCAACAAACACATGAAGGTGTGCTCAATCTTACTTGTAACCAGGGAAGTGCAATGGGAAAATACAATGAAACCAGAATCACAAAAATTAAAAAGTCTAAAAATTCCAAGAGTTGGCCAAATGTGGAACAATAAGAATAATTCTCAAAAACTGCTGGTAGGAGACTACATCTGGCAGCGACGGAAAGTTGCTGATTCATCTTACACTGAAAATGGAACCATTTGTTCATGGTACCCTCTCTAAATGTGCTGTGAGGTGGCCTGCTTTGAAAAACAGTTTGGGAGTTTTTAGTTAAGTTGCAGATTCACATATCTTCTCACACACCAGTTTCACTCTTAGGCATAGAGTGAGAAAAATTTGTATAGATGTGCATAAGAAGGCAAGCCCATAAATGTGTGCAGCACAATTATGCAAATGGACCCAAGCTGTAAACAATCCAACATCAATCAAAAACAAACTGGAGAAACAAAACTGTTGTGCATTCATCATGGAGTAACAGAGAGCAAAGAACGTGACTAAGTCATAGCTGCAGGCAGCACGGACACCCCTCACAAAAGTGAGGTTGAAGGGAAGTGGTGAGATACATGGGGATGAGATAATATGTTTCCCATAAAAAAAAAAAAAGTTCAAAAAACAAGCAAAGCCAAATTATATGGTATAGGTATGACTACTGCAGAGAAGAGTGAAAAAGAAAAAAACAAAGCAAGAGAAAGATTTTCACAAAGTCAGGATGCTGGTTACCCCTGGTGGTGACACGGCTGGGATCAGAGTGCGGTTCACCGGGGCTCCTTGGGTGCTGGCAGTATTCTGATTTTGAGCCGAGTAGTGGTCACACGGACCTTTGTTTTATAATTGTTCATTAAACTATGTATATTTCACGTACTTTTCTGCATTTATGTTATATTTTTAAATTAATGAATACAAAAGAAAGTAAGGGGTGGAGACTTTGGATTAAATCTGGTATACTGAGCATACATATATATATATTTTGCTCTCGCCCAGGACCCAGCTAAACTTGAAGTGTGCATGTGTGTGTGTTTGTACTTATAGGACCAGGAGAGCAACTGAGGAGAAAGCAAATGAACTACACCTGGTAAATGGCTCCGTAGACCCTGTGAAGCAGAACTCCAAACTGGCAATAGGGAAAGCTGAGAACTTGATTTTCACCGCAGAACCTTGGAACAGCTCAGGAGTTTGTAGTACCTGAACTGTGGAGAAATGGTGTTAATTGGGTGTTAACATAGGAGGATTTGTTGGCAGCTATTTAAGTAGTTGTTAGATCCCTAGATTTCCTCGCACCCAGAACAGCTGGATGGCTGTTTGTTATTCTACAAATCGAAGGTTAGAGGATTATTTTCTGGAGAGGGTAAACACAGGGTCTCTGGATGAGTTGACCACAGGCACAGGTGAAGATGGCGACACCTCACAAGCACAGATTATTCAAAGGGAATGCAAAAGCCCTCACCCCCAATTCTTCACCCAGCACCCAGAAAGCTGGCTGGCTGCCAGAACTTTACCATCTGTGTCTGGTAATGGGAAGACTCTATTCTGAGAAACGTGACCAGCCCAAGTTAAAAGACCAAAAGATAGTGATATTAAGAGTTTTCCATCAAATGGCGGAATCAGATAACTTTACAGTGAAACCGAAAGTCAGTGAAAGCCACACCCGGACTTTTTAATTCCCTTTTTATTCCCATTATCTCTTCATCTTTCTCTCTCTTTCTTAATCGCTTGTGCACTGTCTTTCTCTCTTTAAAACTGCTTTAACACAGAATATTTTAAGCATAAACAGAAGCAGAGAGACTAGTTCCAGGAATCCCATATGTACCCATTGCTCAGCTTCAATGATCAAGATTTCTTTTCCTCTACTCTCACCTACTCTTCAACGCTGATCCCAGACTACTTTGATGTAAATCCCAGATATCATACCATTTTATCTATAAATATTTCACTATGGACCTCTGAAAGACAATGACTTTTCATTTAAAATATAATCATGGCCCTGGCTGATGGCTCAGTGGATAAGGCGTTGGCCTGTGAACCCAAAGGTTGCTTGTTTGATTCCCAGCCAGGGCACATAACCATGTTGCAAGCCAGGTCTCCAGCCAGTTCCGTAGCTGGAGGCAGATGAAAGGCAACCAACCATACATTGATGTCTCTCTCTCTTTCTTCCTCCCTCCCTGCCCTTCTCTCTAAAAATAATGAATACAATCTTAAATAAAATAAAATAAAATATAACCACAATACCAGTATGAACTTAATAAAAATATTTTTTTTAATTCATAGAACATGTTTCCTTGATTTTTCTGTAATTCCCTCCCCCAAACTTTGTTAACTTGAATTGGGATCAAAATAAGGTTTACAACTTGATATGCTTCTGATTATTTTTTTAACCTCTTAATTCTTCCAATTATTTTTTAACTGAAAAAAAAATGTTTTTTAAATTGTGTTACTTGTTCTACAGCAGCAGTTTCCTTTAGACGGAACCTTGCTGATTGCATCCTTGGGGTGTGATTGTAATGTTTCCCTGTATCACCTGTTAGTAGTGACCAGCTCTAGGTAAGTTTCACTCCTTCTCAGTGCTACCTCATAAATGGTACAGTTCAGTCAAGGGCTTGTCATTTGGTTTTGCCTCTCTTGTTGAGATGTTAGCAGCCACTGATGACCATAGACCTATTAATTCATTAAGGGATACTAAATGATGATATTTTAATTCTCTCTTTTTTTATTAGCTGAACTACTTAAGCATCCCTTATGTTGCTGGCTCTTCATCATCTGATTGTCCGAAACTTTCTTTGATTCCTCAGTAAAGTCTCCAAGAGGTACAGCTTCCGAACTTTGTTCATGTTCACAACAGTACATTTGCCGTCTTTATATTTGAGGATCAATTTAGCTGGATTTAAAATTCTTGCCTCATTCTTTTTCTTGAGTAAATAAATGCATCATTCCTAAATAAGGTACTCCATTGATTTCTGGCCTAAAACATTGATGTTAAAAGTTTAATGACAATTTGACTGCTTTTTCTTATAAAATCCTTTTAATAAGATGTCTTATAACATGTGTCTGGTTGCACAAGGATTTTTTTTTTTCCTTTTTCTTTAAGATTCAATGGTTTCAGAGTGGAGCTGCTGAGGGCTGATTTTTAAATATATTTAATGTGTCTGTTCAATATGTAGTTTTTTTTAGTTTCAAGAAAGTTGTTTTGAATTTTAATTTTTAGTATTTTTGTTTGTTTCATTCTTCGATTTTCTCTCTTGGGGACTCATATGACATGTATATTGGATAGCCTTTGTCAAATTTCTACATTTATCACTTTTCCCCAAACACCTTCTCTTTCCTTTTATTCCAATTTTATTTCTCTCAAAGCATTTTTCATTTGGTTTCTTCACTCTTGTGTTCATTCTAGTTTATCCCTCGTTTCTGAAATGACTATTTTAAGTTTCCAATTCTTTTTTGAAATTTTAATTCCTTTTTATGCATTTACTTTCTTTAAATCATCCTATTTTTAATTTTTTTCTCATTCTGACTTGTGTTGTCTTTTACAGTATCTATTTTTTGTTCATTTTGAAATCTTAGGTACAATTTTCATCTGTTTTGTGGAATTTTAGGGGGATTCTTTCATTGTCTGTAGTGATAGTTATTCAGCTTCTTATTCTTTTTTTCTTACAACAATGTTATTGGTATTTGAGTATAACCCTTTCCTGTGGTCATTTTTCAGTGAAATGAGTTTCCCTCTACTTTCAGGAGGAAACAGTGACAATAGGGAGCTTTTCTAGTTTCACAGTTCACAGCTTCCTCTTCTGCTGGCTCCATAAAATAATTTAAAAAGTGTGACCTCATACATCAGGCGTTCCTCTTCCTTGCTCCTCTTGTATTTGACTTCACTTTTTCTTTGCCCTCACTCTTCTCTCATTCAGTTTGGGTGCTGCTCGTAGGATTTTCTCTTGAGTGGGGTTTTATCCTGGAAGAGCGCTTTGTTTGTTAGCTGTTAAGAATTTGTGGGGCTGAGACCCAGACCTCTCCAGCATAGTCAGATCTTCCATGGTCTCCTGGCACTTACATGTGAATTATGTGACTGAAAAACGGGGTTCTATGGAAGGTAACCCTACAGGGTGATCCAATCCTACATTCCTAACTGGGTGGGTCATGGTGGGTAGTCATGCTCCAGGCCTATAACTTCTTACGGATAAGTTTTAAGCCAACTCTGTTGATTGTTTTTATGCATCTAGATTAGCACACCTTTTTTTTTTTTTTTAATTTATTTATTATTTTTAGAAACAGGGGAAGGGAGAGAGGCAGAAAGGGAGAGAGATGTCAACGTATGGTTGCCTTTCACCTGCCTCCAGCTACAGGTTAGCATGACTTTTCAATATCAAAAGTAATACTTCTTTTTTTTTTTTTTTTTAAGATTTTATTTCATTATTTTTAGAAAGAGGGGAAGGGATAGAGGCAGAGAGGGAGACATCAATGTATGGTTGCCTTTCACCTGCCTCCAGCCACAGACCTGACTGGAGACCTGGTTTGCAACCCGGTTATGTGCCCTGGCTGGAGAATTGAACCTGCGACCTTTGGGTTTGCAGGCCGGCGCCTTACCCACTGTGCTACCAGCCAGGGCTAGTAATACTTCTTGAAGGGGGTATTAACACTCAAGAGAGCACATACTCTGACAGATGTCAGGTGTGGGGGGCCAGTGGGTACAGGGATAGAAAAGAAAAAAAAAAAAAGAGAGAGAGAAACTCATAGACACTGAGGGACAACAGTGTGGTGATTGCAGGGGTAAGGGGCGGGGAGAGGTGGAAGAGGTTATAGTGGGGATCAGTGGTGATAAAGGCTTAACTAGGAGTGATAAACACTATAGTGTATAGATTATGTGTTGTAGAATTGTGCACCTGAAACCTGTATAATTTTGTTGAACATTATCACCCCAATAAATTCAATAAAAAGGAGAGAACAGAGTTTTGTTAATTGTCCTATAATCCAATCCTTGCCTAGCTTTCTCCAATCTTCCTTACGCCCCCCTCCCCTTAATTTCAAATGCATAGAAGAAACTGCAAAACTGTTATCCTCCAGAGGATTTGGGATCTTCCTCCTTGGCAGTCTCAGTCATGTAGACGTATCAGAATTTTCTACATGTTTAGATATTTCTTACATCAATCATTAGACTCTTCTCAAACCCCAGCTTTGCCGCTGTCCTCCAAATAGCCCACTGAAATTTCCAGTGAATTCCTTTTGTGATTTGAGGGTCCTTCCGTTCTCAAGGGTTTCACAAGTCACCCCCTCTTCCTTCTGCACAATTTCTGATACCATGTGGGTCATGCAGTTATTGGTAGCGAGCTCCTGCTCACTCAGACTTGCAGTTGAAGAAAATACTGGTTGCCAGGTTTTGTTGTGGTGTTGTCCAAGGGTTTTTGGTTTTGCTAACCTAGTTGCTGTGCATGTGTTAGTGGTGGGATTCAAGGAGATACAAAAACTGCTCTACTGCCTGGTGGCACCATTTGGTAAATTTACAAAAAATATTATTGAATTTGCTGAAAATGGGTGGATTTATAATATGTAAACTACACCTTGATAAGGTTAAGGAAAAACCTCATACCAACAACCTGGCACCATGCCAGTGTCATCTTGCCAGAATTCCCCTTGTCCCTAAGGCTCCTAAGACATCACAGAAAAGCCTCAGTGACAGGTCACAAGGACTTTCCCTATGTCCCATTCCCTCTCCTCCTGG
Source organism: Noctilio leporinus (assembly GCA_004026585.1). NCBI lineage: Eukaryota > Metazoa > Chordata > Mammalia > Chiroptera > Noctilionidae > Noctilio > Noctilio leporinus. The sequence continues at coordinate 22,857 of PVIW01003370.1, forward strand.
GCACAAGGAGAGATTCCTTTCCCCAGCTCTTGAGATTGGCCGTTGAAATTTGGTCAGAACTGATGCATGCTGGTTCTTGGCCTGAGGCATTTAACACTGGCGGGCTATCACCTCTCCCACTGCAACCCTGAAAGCGCTGAACCGAGCCTATTCCAGCCTAACCACCTCAGTGCCTAACAGGAAAAGACAGTGCTCAAGACAAGGGGAAGGCCAGCACAGAGGAAATGGAAATAATTCAGAGAGAAGAAAAACAAAACTATTTAAAGTCTCTTCTAAACATTTCCATCCCTTTACGCTTGTTTCACCTTGCAACTCAGTATATTCACATCCCAGATTTGCTTTGAAAAATGCACATTGATGTGGACACAAATAAATACCTTTTTAATTTCTAAGACCATTATGCCCTAAGTTAGGTGTGATGGTCACCTGCACTAATAGCTCTGCCTCTTGGCCAGTTTCACAGAGCCAGCAAAACACAGGCCACCACAAAGCAAGTAGATCCAGTGACACCTCTATTGAGTACCTTCATGGTCAAGACTATTGTTTTTCTGGCACTGAGCAGACAGTATTCCTTTGGTAAAACAGAGAGGTTACATGTGAAGAACAGCTAGTGGAAGATAGGGCAAACTGAGCTAGAAGACCCAGAACAAAATGACATCAGTATTAACTGCAGTCATGTCCTAGGGCTGGTGGTGGAGGGGCTGTTCAGCCTAGTGGATAAGCATTGGGTGAGACAGATTTGATTGGAATTCCTTCACTGTTAGCGATGTAGGATTAGCGAGTTTCCGAACCTCTTGGAGCCTCATCTTTTCTGCCTTCTGGTTTAGTGCTAAGGATTAGATGAGATAATTAGTACCTACAGAGGATTTAATTAGTGATAGGCACTAACAAGCACTGGTTAAATGCTGGGCTAGGTCTCTCTGCTGAGAACAAAAATCAGTCACCTTTCAGTTTGACCTCCTTTGTCTGAGGTGGGGGTATTGGGTGGCACTCTTGCTTCAGGCTCTTTGTATCTTTACAAGACTTGGAAGAGCCCAGGGGGAGCTGGGGAAAGGTAGAGGGAAATGTCCGCTGAGAACAAATTGCAGTGGAGAAATGACTCCATTGGGGCTGTGTATTCAGCATGGTGAAGTTAGCTGTTTTCTCTGAAATGGCTCTTCAGGAAAAAGAAAACTTGCCCATCGTGACCACACGTTCCATCGAAGGCACTGGTGATGCGGAAGATGTGGTCATTCTGTGCTGTGGATACACACCATTTGTCTCCCTTCCCGGACCCTTGTGCGGGGCAAGGCCAGGCTGAGCTGGCAGTTGGAAAACAAACCCAGAAACCCAGGGGGAGCTGCCCAGAGCTGGCACACTCATCACCTGCCTCCCAACCTGTTTCTCCTCCGTTCTCTCCTTCCGGCACCTACAAATTACTTTCGGCACCATGCTGAAAGCATGGGTGTCCTCTGGCCTTTTCTCTTTTTTCCCCCTATCATCTCCTTCTCTTCCCTTGTCATTCATAAAATCTGGCTGATTTTGCCCCAGAAACACCCGAGCGCTCACCATTCCTCCCCACCGCCACAAGACTGCTTGGTATTCCTTTCACCGTGACTTGGCAATGACTTCGGCAATGACTTCTCTAAGTGGACACCCGCTGTTAGCTACATGCACTCCATCGTTTCTCCACAGTTCTCCAGAGCGTTCTTTCTAAAACTAGGCACACACCCCGCTTAAACTTTGGTGACATTATTCCTAAAAAAAGAAGGGGCGTGTAAGTACTAGGAAACATAGCCGTCTTTGTCACATGCAGTTGTGGACGGAAAAGGGGTTCTAGGAAATGACCTCACAGAGTGATCTGATCATAAATTCCTAACTGGGCAGGTCATGGTGGGTAGTCACTCCCCAGGCCTGTAACTTCTTCAGTAAAAGGTTTATCTTTGTTTTTTCTTTTTTTAATTTATTTTTTATTGTTGTTACATGATAGTCATCTCATTTCCCCCCCTCCGCTCTCCCCTTCCCAACCCTCCTTATCCCACCCTCACAGTTAATCCCACGTGTTGTCTGTGTCCCTGGATCATCCATGCTAGTTCCTTGACTAAACTGTTCCTCTTCTTTGCCTCCTTCTCCACCTCCCCCCTCCCCCTTAAGCAGGCCCTGCCCATTGTTTCTGTGCACCTAGTTAACACTCTTTTGAAATACCTCTCTTTAGACCCCTCCAGGGGAACCACCCTCAAGAGAGCTGCAAAATCATGTTAACTATCCTAAAATCTAATCCCCACCTAGCTTTCTCCCACCTTCCTGTAATCTTCCTTACTTTCTCTCCTTAATTAAAAAATGAGTGAAAGAAGCTGCAAACTGCTATTTTAGGAAGTACTTTTCTCAGTCCTTCCAGATGTTGCTTCCAGTTGCATCCTCTGTTTGGCACCAATACAATAACAAAAAAAAAAAAAAAAAAAAAAAATCAAACAAGCAAAAAAAATTGTATAAAGCTTTAAAAATATATAGAGTGATTTTTAAAATCTGAATCATAACATCCATTTAGTCTAATAAATTGTTATAAAAATTATCTATAGGTTTGGACATTCTTATATCTACATGAGCCAGGCACTGTGTTAAACAATTTACACAAATCTCCTACTTAGTCATCAGGCTTTTGTGATATAATGCACACAAAGCTTGACTTCAGTGCCATTCCTTTTCCTTTTCCCAGTAATTCTTTCCTAAGGCACAACTTCCTCCTTAAGGCAGCAGTCAGACATCTTTGCTCAGTAGCTGATGAAGTTCCCTTATGGAAAACATTGTCATTATTTCCTATTTAACAGATAGGAAAAAAGGGGGCTCAGAGAGGTTAAGTAACTTTCCAAATGTCACACAGTAAGTGATGAAGCTTTAATGTTATTTTAGGTGATCTGACTTCCCAGGCACGTAGTTAGCCATTCTGAGGATGAACAGCAAGTTCCTTGCACCTCAGGAACACCTGGGCTAGCAGGAGGCATAGAAATAAACACATCACTCCTATGAAACATGATACATTAATTAGGAATGACAATTTCTGGAACCTTGAGGAAACAGTCAGCCAGTTGTTTTTCTTAGCTTTTCTATACACCGTAGAGTCTGGATTTTGCATTGTATCAGGATAGTCTTCACAATCTAAATATCTCCTTACAAATATTAGAAGACACTGTACATCTATAGACTGAATCCAATGGAATGATTGTTCCCTACCTAGCTATGCTCCTGTGTCCTCAATTGAATGCCTGGCCCGTGGAGGGCCTTTTTATCCTGCCATTGGGATCATGAGCAAATTCTGACAGGCTCTGTTCCTGGGTTACTGGTGAAGTTCCAAAGGCCTCCCTTTGCAGTATAACAGACAGTCTGACAGCTTATAAAAGCAAACCCCCGTAGGTCCACCCATCATCTCTTGTCTCTCAGAAGAATGCAATTGGTTACTGACCAGGCCTCGGCTTTCATTTTCATGGTGAGCACTCTGAGGGTGTGTCTCTGAAACTTGTGTCCTCCATCCTCACTCCTCCCTCTCTCACTTTCCCTTTTCCCTCCTCCTTGAGCATATGTTAAGCATCCATTTCTGCCAGGCACAATGCTGGGATGAATAAAATATATTGATAGATCTTGTCCCTAAAGAAACAACATTCCCACTGTAGCAAGAAAGAACATGGACTCTAGGACTTGAGTGTGTCAACCACAATTCTAATTACACTGCTTACTAGCTTGGTGTGCTATTTACTTACTTACATGGTGCATTACTTACTAGTTGTGTGACCTTGACAAGTTACATAACCTCTCTGGGTCTCAGTTTCCCCATCATCTACAAGGCAGCATAACATGGGTATCTACCTTATAGGGTAGTTGCGGGGTTACAATGAAAGGATTGCTTATAATGCACTTAGAACAGGGCCTGGCACATAAAAATACTATGTGAGTATTTGCTGTTGTTATTTACATACATTATAGTTTAGTCCTGACAACTATATTTTAATCACAGTTATTCTCCTAAGATAAAGCACACAGCATGCTCAATTTCACCTGGATCATAGTAACCTAATCAGTAAATTTAGCAATCATTGTGGTTGTCATTGCTGCAGTTTGGATGGAAAATTCTAGATTAAATTAGGTAAGCTGTCTTTTTTTCCCTCATTGCTGAAGTGTGAGGAACACAAAACTGATCCATTAAGAGAATTCTCTGACCTGACATCTTTTGTGTGGAGAGACAAACCAGTGCTGAAAATCTAGTTGTGAGGGAAGGCTGACAAGCTGAACTTAGAGGAAAATTGCATCTTTGCTGGCTTGCAGTGAGTCTCTGCCCAGGGAACCAAAAATGGCATAAGTCACATTAACCTGACAAGACGGAACCTTCCTCCTCCTGACTCTGAAGGGTTAGTGGCACTCAGTAGGGTCACTACTCCCGCTCCCAGTGGAGCTGAAAGGGTCAAATTTCAGCCAAGCTTCACCATCCTTATGATGCACATTGTATGTGTGCATATGTGATGTATGTGTAGCATATGAGGTATGTATGTGGTATGTATGTGTGTGGTACATGTGTGTGGTGTGTGTGGTATGTATGTGTGCGATGTGTACGGTCTGTGGTATATATATTTATATGATACATATGTGATGTGCATATGTGTGGGATGAGTGTGATATGTGTATGGTACGGTACATGTATGATGCATATATATGTGTAAAATGTGTGTGTGTGTGATTTTGTGTGTGTGTCTTGGGAGTAGGAGAGCAGGGAACATGGTCCTCTTCAATAAAGAGTCAAGCATTTAAAATTATTCTAGGATTGGCTGTTTTCTATAGGTTGGACCATTTCTTTAAAGATACCATTAAGGATAATAATTATTCAGTCAGAGACTTCATTTCCTTTTATAAAGTTAAGTAATCATGTGTGTTTGAAGTAGGTCAGTGGAGCTCTCTGGTTTTACTGTCTAAGCTTCTCTGCCTGTGTTGTCATCTGCATGACTTTTTAACTAAAGCTCCTTCTGCATTCATGAGTTTGAACCACACCCCCTGCCTGAAACCACAAAATTATTCACACTACCAGATGTCTCAGAGGGGCATGTCACAAACATGGGTAGATGGAGAGATTATGCACGTTCATGATTTACAGCCTTGGTTCAAGTGTTTCTACAGAGACGGTGGGACTAGGGCAGCCACTGTTATTTCAGAAATCCTTATGTTGCTCAGAGCTTGGTAGTGCTGAGGTCACTTATCTGAATCAAAAATGAAACTGAGTGATACTGCAGTGAGCCAGGCAGACAGATGAATTCTCCCATTCCAGCTGCACTGCTCACCAACTCTGTTTTGGGCAAGTTTCATAACTTCCCTGAGCCTCAGTTTCTTTGTCTGAAAATTGGAGCAAATGACACAGCCCTACAATCTCTTATTTTTAATCCCCAAATCCAAAAGCTATAAAAACCGACATCTTCTTCCTTTAAAACTCATTTAGCAGTGAAATCTAATTGATCTGAACTAATTTGGAAGTAAAACCATTTCTTGAAATGACATGAAGCTTTTTATAGTTTGTGTTTGCTTGTTTGTTTGTAAATATATGTGTTTTGCTACAGAATTATGAATATGGATCCAGACCATTGAGTAAATAATATTAAATACTTATGACATATTTCTCTAAAATCCAGCAATGTCTGAATTCTGAAACACGTTGGCCCCAAGGAGTTTTGCTAGTGGACTGTGGGCCCATATCTTAGAGGGCTATGAAGATTGCATGAAATGAATCATCTAGAACACTTGGAACACCCTGTGTCAAGCCATTTCCCTTCCCTTTTCTCAGGTGCAACTTCCTCCTCCAGGAAGCAGCTCAGCCGCTGGTTGTGTTGACTGTACTTCAGGCTCTGCCTGTTTGCTAGTCTCTAAACTCCTAAGAGTAAGGACTGCATGCCCGTGACTCCCGGCCCAAAGTCCATATATAACAAACATTTAAAAATCGAATTGAGCATCTGTTTAGTAGGCACCTGCTGGGCCTCCTGATTTCTTGATCACCTTTCTGGTAGATGTGTGCAGTGGGAGGGAGGTGACTCCAGGTGCAAAAGAGAAGAAAGGGCACACTTCTAGGAAAGCCAGCGGGAGGGACCTGCTGTGAGGAGGCAATGACAGACTCTACATCTAGGTTTGCCCCACACAGTCCTGGCTTGCCTGTTGTCAGAGAAGAGTTGTTAATTCTCACTTTTGCTTTTTTATTCTCAAAGGTACCCTCATTTGGATAATAAATCACGTGGCTTTTTATGCAATGAGTATCTGTGGGAAGTCTCAGATTGGGAAGCATTTATGTATGTATGTATATATTATGTATTTATTTATCCCTTGAAGGCTAAAGTGATAGGGATTGAAGGGTAGACGAGACACAAAGGTGAGAGTTGCTTGCAACAACCTTGACCCCTGCCCCAGCAATAATTAAGAACATAGGCACTGTAATTTATCAACTGAGGAACACAGGGTAGTGAGCTGAATGGTGCCCACCAAAAGATGTCTACCTTCCAGTCTCAGGAACATGCGAATGTGGCCTTATTTGGAAAAAGGGTCTTTGCAGATGTCATGAAGTGAAGTATCTTGAGAAGAGATCACCCTGGATTATTCTGGAGAAGCCTAAATTCAGTGTCAAATATCTTTCTAAGAGAAACACTCAGGAGAGACATGGAGAGAAAGAGGAAAAGGTCTTGTGAAGAAGGAAGCAGAGACTGGAGGGGTGCGACCAAAAGCCAAGGAATGCCAGGGTCAATGAGACACTGTAGGAGACGAGGAGGGTTCTCCTTCAGAGCCCCAGGAAAGAGCGTAGCCTGGCCGACTCCTTGAGTTCAGAGTTCAGACCTCCATGACTGTGAGAGTATAAATTCCTACTGTTTTTTTAAACTTAATTTTTTTTTTTTAATTTTATTGATTTTAGAGAGGGAAAGGAAGGAAGGGAGGAGAGACATATCAATTTGTCGTTCCCCTTATTTATGCATTTATTGGTTGATTCTTATATGTATCCTGACCAGGAATCAAGCCAACCATCTTGGTATATTGGGATGATGTTCTAACAAACTGAGCTATTCAGCCAGTGCAATTCCTATTGTTTTAAGTCACTACGTTTGTGGTGATGTGACAGCAGTCCTAGGAAATTAGTATATATATGGTGAGTTATTTACCCACTGTAAACCTTGTTTTCCTCATCTGAAAATAAGAACTAGGCTTGGGCCCACCTGCTAGGATTGTGGGGAGAAATTAAAGAAATTATATATGTAAATCCCGTGGCAAACAAGTAAGATGGACAGTTACTATGATGGCTGATGAATGGCAGTAATGAAATTTTGCTTTCACCCAGCAGATGGCAGAAAATGCATTTGCAAAAGAGAGGGCTTCAGAGCATTCCTTGTAGTGTCTGCCCAGCAAAGGGGCACCTGACTTGAAGTAGCCTTCCCAGTGTGCAGGCTGAAGAGGGTTAATCCTCACCACCTCAGTAAAAGCTCTCAGCTGTGGAGAAATTAAACTGCTTCTGTTCTTCTTGGACTGTTGTAAGTAATAGAGTAAATAATGAGTATAAAGAGTGGGCACAATGGAAAAGATTTGGGTTCTAGGCCCAGCTCGGTGACCTCACTAGTCACTAGGACTCAGTTCCTCCATCTCTAGAATAATGATAAAATAAAACACAAAGAGCTACATAAATCAAAGGGCTGTTGCAGGAACAAAATGGCCTAATGTGTGAAAGAAAGTTGCTGGGGAAGCAAGATGCCATCCAGCACAGAGGGGGCCCAGCAGGGATTCATTCTGCAGGAATCACAGGGACCGTTCAATTTGTTCATTTGTTTCCTCGCTCAACCAACGTTTATTTGTGCCAGGCATTGTGCTGGCTCCTGGGAACACCGTCTGAAGAAGCCACGTTCTAGTCTGGGAAGACAAACACCCAATGACGGTGTGTACAGGGCTTGCTTTTCTCTCAAATGCCAACATAATATTCCAGCTCTGTTTTGGCTTGAGAGACACATTTAAGTGAGCAGTTACCTATATATCTATATATATCTCTCCATATATATCTATATGTATATGTGTGTGTGTGTGTGTATATATATTCAAAATTTCTTTAAAAATGTTCACCTTTGGTAAAAATAAACAACAACAACAACAACAAACCTGTTTCTGGTTAAGTGAGAAAAGAAAATTGCAGGTTGCAGTATACTATGTCCAGAAAGCCTTTCACATTTTAACAGCGGACACCTCTGGGAAAGGGTAAAGGTGGTACTTGGGAAAATGCACCTTTACCTTGTGTTTTCTATACTCCTATATCATTTATATTTTTAATTTTATTTTTAATAAGCACATATTCTGTTTTCATTTTAAAAAGAATATTCTTAACCTAGTCCCCAGAAAATTCTTTTGTGCTCACATGGCTAATTCAAACACTGTGAGGCACACTAATGGTAGAGCAAGTTGCCTTTCCCTTTGAAAGACAATTAAAAGAAAGAGGGACAGGCTGTGGGGAAAAAAGTTAAAAATAAAAAATAAAATGAAAAGGTCATCTAACTAGAAATGATCCAAGCTCTTTTAAAGCCCTGCTTCTTAAAGTGGTTTATAAATACCAGCTCAGCCGCACCTGGGGCCTTGTAGTGAGATGGGCTGTCAGTGCCAGGCTGTGGCAGTGGTCACACTACCCTCAAGGTGAGTCTACAGCTTTGCAGTGATCAGAAGGCTTTCTCCTGCATGATCTAGTATGACCCTTCTATGACACTCAGGAAGTCAGGTCAGCACTTGCTGTTCCTGTGCTATGGATCAGGGAATGAAGGTTCTGGAAAGTGAACTGACGAGACCAAATGGGCACGCTTGTCAGCAGCAGGATTTAATGTCACTTACATGTCAGTTACTGAGCACAGAAAAGATGATTGCTAATGTCAAATCCTTATATGACAAATCTTTTGCATTGTTGTGAGGGGGAAGGGAAGAGCACAGTGTTCCTGTCTAATCTTACTCTTGCCTCTCCCTCCCTTTCTCCCTCCTATCTTCTCTTCCTCTCTCCCTCCCTCCTTCTATTTAACTGGGAAAAGAGAAGAGGGGAGAAAAAGGATCACCAGGGAAGTAAAGAGATAATACAATTCAAAAGTCAAGTTTGAGGCAGGTGAAAGGCAACCATACATTGATGTCTCTATCTCCCTCTCTGCCTCTCTCCCTTCCCCTCTCTCTCTAAACATAATAAAATATTTTTTTAAAAGTCAAATTTTATGTAATTGCAAATTATGCATCAGGTTTGAACAGTGTGGTAGAAATATGAGGTCTGTCCAGAAAGTATCCAGCCATGCACTATGAAAAATAGAGACATTTATTGAAGAAGATACAAGAAACATTGTACATAGGACAATGAAGCCTCAGTCCCCTTCAAAGTAGGTACTTTGGGACCTCACACAGTTCACCCAATGGCCATTAGCTGTCCCATCATATTTTCCTGAATCTCAATGTTCTGAAATCTCTTCTCTTTCAAAGGTAATTATAGTTTTGGGTAAAGCCGGAAGTCCCAGGGCACCAAATCTGAGCTGTAGGGGCTGAGTCACCTGGGTGATTTGGTGTTTCACCAAAAAAACTGTGCATGAAATGGGACGCATGAGTAGGCACATTGTTGGAATGAAGCTGCCAATCACCAGTTGCCCATAGCTGTGGCCTTCTGAATCATCCAAATAGTTTCTGCGGAGGAAGGTTCAAGCTTAATGAAATATTTGATTCAGATTTATTGCTCTACTTGCTCAGTCATTTTGAAGGTAACGGCCACACAATATACATGCTCACTCAATGACATGTACCACCCCCACTCACTAGTACAGTGAAGGCAAGATTGTTCACGAATGCACATTCCAGTCCATTCTCCTTGGCTGCCAGGTTACATCGACATCATGCAAACTGATCTCATTATATTAACAATGGTTGGACTTTTTCCGGACAGACCTCATATATTGTCTCATTTATGTGCAAATATTGAAGAAATAAAAAGCTTCTTAAATTATAAATAGGTCAAGAGTTGCTTACATGTAATACAAGCATGCAGTGACTTCCAGCTACTGTTCATACTTTGCCTCACAGGGGTGCCACCATTGTTGTTGTGCCCTTTTTTTTTTTTAGATTTTATTTATTTATTTTTAGAGAGAGAGGGAGAGAGGGAGAAAGAGAGGAAGAGAAACATCAATGTGTGGTTGCCTCTCACATACCCCTAACCGGGGACCTGGCCCGCAACTCAAGCATGTGCTCTGACTGGGAATTGAACCGGCAACCCTTTGGTTCACAGGCTGGAGCTCAATCCACTGAGCCACACCAGCCAGGGCTGATGTGCCATTTTTTAACAGGGAAAGAACAACCATTTGGGCCAGCGTGAGCTTTAGGAAGTGGGTTTCAAGTACTCTTCAAAGTGGGTTTTCTCATGAGAAAAATTCAGGTCCTGAATTATGGGAGTTTGCATTATGTAAGGTTTCAGGGATGACTCCTCTATTTCTCCCTCTGATCCCCAAAATAACCACTCTATTCATTGTGATAGAGGCTAATACACAGGTAGCTCAGAGTAAGGTGCCCAACTCATCCTGGAAGGGACGAGGATGAGGTGCCTCTCCAAGAAGTTGACACATACACCTGTGCATGTCAATGATGTGGTCTGGGATGAGAGCAGGCTGTGCAAGGGGTCCTGCATGGCCCCACCCCTACTGTTTAGCCTCACTCCACTTGAAATGATCATGCGCACACCCACCCCTTCCACCAGCCTGTAAATTCATCAGGGGCAGAGTTGGCATTTATTCTTCTTTTAAACCTTATTTCCTCAACCAAGTATCTTAACATATGGAAGCTCATTCATAAGTTTTTCTTTTTCTTTCTTTCTTTCTTTTTTTTTTAATGTCTTAAAAGCCAATAGGAAGCTCTGAGCCTGTGTTTGCATGTTGTCCATTAAAGGGATTCGCTGCAGGCTTTTCTTATGGGGACCCCTAAATGTCAGTATTTGTGGCTTTTTTTTTTTCTGGCACGGTTCATTCTTTCCTGGGAAGTAGCCTTTGTCTTCTGTTGGAGGGCAGAACTGGGCAGCAGAAGAGGCCTGGGTGTCTGGCTTTTCATTTCAAATTTAATTCCTCTTTTCAGCAGAAGTCTTGTTACTGGATAGCAAGTGAGGTCCTGGTGCGGGCTGCCACCAGCTAGGCACAATTCATCCTTTGGGAAACGCAGGCAGTTATGGCACAATCGTCCAGACATCCTTGAGGAAGAAAAAGAGAGCTCCATGAAATGTTTTTAAAAGAAAAAATCATGTGAATAATATTTTACTCTGAAAATTTCAAATATATACAAAAGTGCAAAAACAAAAAACAAAACAAAACAAAAAACCAGTATAATGAGCTCTGTATCCATTATTTGACATCAATAGCTGTCAACTCCTGGCCCATCATCTTCTCTGTCTACTCTCCATTTCCCCACTTCCTCATCCCATTATTTTAAAGTAAATCTTAGAAGTAGAAACGTAGATATGAATATGTGGGTGTGTATTAGGCATTGAAAGAAAAAAGAAAAGAATGGAATTTAACTGCTATGCCTTTCTCACTCCCTTTGAATGCCTGGTAGGTGGGACTGGGCAGAGTGCAGAGGAGGAGTTTTTTTTTTTCAATAATGGAATAATTATTGTGGAACAATTTCCAATAATCAGAAAAACTATAAAGGAAAAGATAATGCTTACCATGTGCCAAGCATTGTGCTTTGTTATTTTACTTCATCCTTCTGGGAGAGACAAGCATTACCATCCTTCTATAGAGATAAGGCTCAGAGACTGATTGAGTGCAGTGTGTAAGGCAAACCTGGGACTGGAACCCAGTTCTGTGTCTTTGGGTCCGTGTTGTTAACCCTCTGCTAGGATGATCCTGGCATTGCAGACCCAACTAGCTCATCCCTGGTCTGAGGCAACTAATGAGCCCTTCCTGTGCTGCTGGCTCTTGGCTTCCTCTTTCCCAAATGTGAAATCCAGCTTACTTCACAGGGCCCTGGGGACAGACCATGTAGGCTGCTCCAGCCCTGGAATGAGGGGGGTTTCCCTGCCCAGGATGAGAAAGGGGAATTCAGTTCCATATTTCAAAGAAGGTTATTTTCTCCTGCTGCTTGTCCTAAGGAAGCAGCAATCAGTAGTCCCTAAGAATTTATCAATACCTTCGTAAAGTTACACACTAAACTATAAACGTATAGAGGTTGGGATAAACCATTTGTGGGAAAACCTAAGAGTTTGTGTTTAAGTGTGTCCTTGAATAGCTGAGGCTGGATTGGATTGTGACTGGGAGTAAACAGAGCCTTACATTGGGGATAGGAGGACTATACTGTAGGAGATGGGAACTGGCCAGCCTTGGAAGCTTAACATGGCGAGCCCCAGGGGCAAGTGCTGGCAATGCCTGTCCATCCAGCATCCAGGCAAGAAGCCAGCTTCGCCAGCAGACCTGAGCAGCGAGGTTACCCAGCAGAACAACCCCCAGAGGGGGCGGGGCTGCTCCCAGCAATTCATCTGAGAGATGTGTCTAATGCTCCACCCTCACCCTTGCCCTGATTCCTTTCTCACTAAGTCTCTTCTGGATAATTTGGCTTCATTTTTCAACAGGGAAAGAACAAACTGCTCCAGCCAGTGTGAACTTCCAGTACTCTTGAAAGCTGATTTCTCATTTTAACTGAATAAACTGGATTTCTTGTTATATTTGTCTTCAGGGAAGGAATGGCCTGATCTCTCTGCTTGAGTGTACTGTCTGCCTACAAGTTTTATTTCTCTGTGCAGCAGATGAATAGACACCCTGTAGTTTATATATCAGTTTCTGGTGTGTGCTTGGTTAATGCCCAGCTGCCTGGGTAAGTGAGGGGGAGAGTGCCAACAAAGTCAGGCCTCTGGCTGGCAGCTGAGTGGGCTCTGCAAGAGGAGAATTCACCAAGGCAATGCATGCTATTTCTGGGATCTTTTGGGGGATAGCTGGGCAGGCGGTCTTCCCTGAGGGAGGCCTCTAACACAGGGAACCAAAATCCTTCATGGCCCTAAGGAAGCAGGTTTGGACCCCCTCATCCATAAAAGCGTTATTCCAGTTCAGCTGAGGAGCATCCGTTCCTGCCTTATTCCCATGGACTTTAAGATCTTTAAGTCAGACTCTATGGGAATGGTCAGAGGTGATCCTGAGTGTTGGCATTTGAAGGGAGAGCAAGAAACATCAATGTCTGTTTGCCTCTTGCGTGCCCCTGTGCTGGGGACCTGGCCCACAGTTGCCCTGACTGGCAACCCTTTGGCATACAGGCCAGTGCTCAATCCATTTATCCACACCAGCCAGGGCAGCTTTGGTCTTTTCAGAAGATTCTTAAAGCTTCTGACTAGTGACTCTGAGAAGGTGGGGTCACAGGAGCTTAAGAAGATAAAGTTGGCTGGTGAGACCTTTTTTTAGTGGAGGTGACCAAGGCTGGTTGGGGGCAGCGTGGGTGCTGTTTAATAAGAAGCTGTTTCTCTTTGTCCTGTGTTCTGCTCTCCCGCACCTGTGGTGTAAGCTTGCCATGTTCCTCACTAGGAGCATGAGTTGGCACCCAGAAATGATCCACGAGAGCAAGGACAGACTGCAGCTGCAGCAGAGGCTGAGAGCAGGGGTGAGTCTGGAGTTGTCACGTCCCCCAGGCACCAGAACCACACCAACTCCTCAGAGATACCCAGGCTTCCCACTATTCATGACGTGGCTGCTTTTCCCATTCGACTATTGAAAGGAAAGATGATTTCAGAAGATTGGGAGACTTGGGGAACATTCAGAACCAACAGTTTGGCTACAACAAGTCTTTTATGAGCTGGTTTCTGCCCACCTTATCCCACTCCTTCCACATCATATACACCTCTGGCCCCCACCCCAGACTTCTTGTAAAATGTCCGTTCACCCTTTGCGACTTTGTCCAAGGCTTACCTGCTCGGAGAAGTCTTTCTGGCACTCTTCCTGACCTCCCCACCCCTACCCCATTGGAGTGCTCTGTTTCTTCCTGCCTTCCCACTGAATCCTGTGCAGACTTCTCTCAGAGTGCCTCTGTTCTGGGTTGAATTATGTCCCTGAAATGAGTTGTTTTTGGAGTCCTAGGCCTCAGTGCCTAAGAAGGTGACCTTACTTGGAGACTCGGTCTTCCTAAAAGTAATTAAGTAAAAATGAGGTCATTAGGGCTCTAATCCAATATAAGACTGGCATTCTTATGAAAATATGACATTGGACACAGGGACATACACCCAGGGAGAATGCCATGCGAAGAAGACTTGGAGTTATGTTATGCCTAGGAGAGGGGCCTGGGGCAGATCCCTCCCAGGTGCCTCTAGAGGGATCGCGGTCCTGCTGGTCGTGGACTCATCTCCAGACTGTGAAACAGGAAGTTTCTAAGCCACTCAACTTGTTGTACTTTGCTATGCTGCCCCTAGAAAACTAATACAGCCTCCCACATGTCAGTGACTTTTTATGTTTAACCCTTACTAAACAGTAAGCACCTCAAAAGCAGAGACTGCATTCGTGATTTTTGTGCCTCACCCATTCAACACCTGTATATGTTTGCGGAATGAATCAGCGATTGCAGTGCATCTCCTAGTTTCCTGTATTTACTCTTAGAAACAGCACCGGGTGGCAGGAAATGCCTGGCTCTGTGATCTCCTCCTCTGCCGGCTGTTCACCCCACCATCATGAATGACCACAGCAATGGCAATAACCCCGTTTTCCACAAGGTTTCAGGGGTCATCCAATTGTTTGCATTCCATCAGTCGGTCGGTCACTTGACAAACATTCACTGAGTGATTCCCATGGGCCAGGTTCTGTGCTAGAAACTGGGGATACAGTAGTCAGCAAGACCAGCCTGGTCCCTGGCTTCACGAAGTCTATGCTAACAGGAGAGACAGATTTCTTATGTAATTACAATGATGGCAAGTGCTGCAAAGGGAAGTGCAAGATTGCAGGAGAATAATTACGAGAAGAATCTGGCTAATTCCAGAAAGATTCTGAGAGAGAGGTAGAGAGTGATGTTTGGACTGAGTGAAGCCGGATTCATAGGAATAAGCTTCTGCTGGCAAAAAAAGGCATATTATTCTCCGTCATGGGCATAGCAAATGTGAAGGCCATTGTTCAATCACTATTTGTTGAACCCTTACTGTGGGCTAAGCAGGTGTTCTAGATCCTGCATGTAGAGCAGAAGAAACAGCTAATAGAAATGGCAGCGATTGGGAAGCTCGCATTCAAGGAGCCGGAGGGAACTGAGCAGGAAGAACTGAGGGAGAGAAAAGCATGGCAAGCGTCTTCATGAAAGGAAATGTGAAAGGTCGGACCCACTGGATCTGTTTTGGACCTACTATGCACAGGACGATGCCTGACACACATTAGGTAAGAGTGACACACATTAGGTGCTCTGGATGAATTAGATTGGCAAGCAGGGTGGAGTTAGGGTGTGTGCGATGCTTCTGTTGGGCACTAGGCTGGCAAGCGCTCCCAGCTTGCCACAACGCTACGGAACATTTAACTTTCACAGCGCTATTTTTAACGGCTACTCAGGGTACAGTTGGTCTCAGTAAGCCCAGGGACTCTTCTGGTAATAGGGCGTTCTCAGCAGCACAATGACTCGTCCTGTTTTAAGCCCAGGTTCATGACTGCTGGCATTCCTCACCTAAACCAGATTGTAGGGCTCCCAAGTGCCAGGGCCGTCTGTGCTGAGACACCTCAGAGGAAAGATTGTGTTCTTGTTCTGGTGGCTTCCTCCCTAGTTCAGGTCACTGTGACCCGTACCCCAGCTACCCAGCTTCCAGGTAGATGACTGTTCATTGTTCAGGAAAATACTGTGATGGGTGTTTTGGTCAACAGAAGCAGATTCCACCCCCTACCCCACCCCTGCCACCTTTTTTCAATGTGAGATACTGTTCCTGGTAAGAAATAATATAATGAAAAAATAAGCCACCTATAATTTTACCAACCAGAAATAGCCACTGTTTTTCTTTGGGTGTCTTTCTTGAAGACCTTTACTCTGCACTTATGCCTGGTAGAAGTATGTGCTATACTTATATTTACAAAATGAGATTGTGTAATACGTGTCAATTTGCAACTGACTGAAATAAGCTTAGAAAGTTATTACAGGTAATTTTCTTTGCTAATAGATATTCGTCACTATTTAAAATTTTGGCCTGGCCTGATGTACAACCGCCTGCATTTTCCATTTCTGATTTCTCCCCACCCTGTGCACAGGTTAGGTTCTGAAGCATAATCCTAATCAGGTCACTTTCCTTTGGAAACACTTCCAAATGCCTCTCTGTTTCCTACAGATGAAGCTTTATTTCACCCAAAGTTTGAGACCCTCCATGATATGACCCTGCCCCTAATCTGCTTATCCATTTTTTATCTTCCATTACTTTCCTTGATGTACCCAATACTCTAGTGAAAGGCTGGTGTTTCCCAAGGTTCTTATTACCTTTCCCATCTCTGCTTACATGTCCCCTTCCACCCAGAATGCCATCCTCACCAACTCCCAGCTACCGGAACCTTGAAGGGCATCTTTTAAGTCTGGCTTCAATGCCACTTTCTTCAGCAGGCCTTATTCCTTATCTATAAGTGTCCAGGAACTGAGCCAAGGGCCTTTCTTTTTATGGGAAGAAGGTCATTTATTACACCTTTGTTACTGCTCAAAACATATTTCACTTCTTTGGATGTGCATGCATGTGTATGTACACATATACATACATTAGGGCAAATTGTCAAAGGAGGGCCAGTTACAGGGCAAAGTTAGAATCCAGACCTTTATTCCCACTAATGCTTTTCTCATTTCCAGAAAGTATTTGTATCTAGATAGGTATATACAGAGATACGTATAGTTGTATGTGGCTGTGTATCAAGATTTTTGCAATTTATTCACTGGAAACTGCTGCTTCTAAGGTACAAGCTAATCTTTCTATGATTTTTATGGGTTTCAGTTGGCCGTAGCCTCTTATTAGGGAGCTTGCAGGGAAAAGGCACCTGAGTCATACCCTGGGTCAACCTGTCTGCCTCAGTCAAGAATCTGGCTTCCTCCTTAGTTTTGTGCTATTAAACGAACAAATAGTCTTTAATAAATCCATGGAGGTTGCATCATTCAGAGACTTGACAACAGGAATGTGTGCTGATCGTAGACAAGTTTACGTCTCACCGACCAGATTTCCTGGGTTAGCTCTTTTGTGCAGGCATCGACATTCAGGGGCCAGACTTCCTTTAGTATCTAAGGAATTGGATTTCTGCAGATTTTGGAATCAACCCAGCAGGAGTCCAGCATTTCAATGCTGCAAAAATGGCAAGAAGGAGAGCTAGAGAGAGGTTGACAGGGAGACTGCTACCAAGAGAAGTGTAGAATTCTGATATTGCCGTTCTGGGGAACTAAGTTCAGGGTTATCAGCCTATAAGCGTGTGCTCCCTCCCTCCCCCTGAGCTGTTGCCAAATTGCTTGGCTGACCTTCATCTATGCTGATCCCGTAATCTCTGAGCCCTGCATGGAAGAATCAGTGCTGGGCCTGCATGATCATCCCCTGGCTTTCCCTGAGCCTTTGCTATTAATGACAAAGTGTCATGAAAACTTTTTTCTAGACTTTGGCTCCTGTCAGTTTTAACTTTCTCTTTTCACTCTAGCCCCTCCCTAAGTGATGCCATCCACGGCATGGTTTTTAATGCTGCCTATAAGGTGACCACTCCCACATTTGTATCTCTTATTTCATACCTGTCTTCTGAGCTCAGACCTATGTGTCTACGCACCTGTCGTCGCCATCTGGGTATCTGCCGGTCATTGCAAAATCGTCTCACTTAAAATGAGTTCATCAGCTGTCACTGGCTCCTCCTCTTTGGTTTCCTATCCAGAGGCTGATACCACCTGCAACCTAGATACCCAAGAAGAACTTTGGGAGATGTCATTGTTAACACCTCCTCTCTCTTTCACCTCCCCTGGACCTCAGCCCACTATACAGTTGGATCATCATCAAACCTGACCAACCCAATAGCTTTCTACACAGTTCGCATTTCTGTCCATTGATCTGTATGTTTGCTGCCAGTATCCTGACCCCAGACATGGGAGGCTCTTGCCTGGGCTAGGACAAAGCCTTCTAACCAGTGCCCTCACATCCATTCTTGTATTCTCTAATGTATTTTCCATGTAGCAGCCAGGGAGATTTTTATACAACGCAAACCTAATTATGTTCCTCCCCTGCATAAACACTGACAGTGGTTTCCCATTTCTTTTATCAAAACATTCAGATCTTTTGGCATGACTCAAAGTGCCTTCTGTGGCCTGGCCCACCTACTCATCAGTGTCAGGGTCACCATGTCCCCTTTCTCTATCCTGTTGTTGTTTTTGCCATGTAGACCAGCTACAATTCCTTAGACTTAGGGATAGACAGAGCACCTTCCTGCTGTCATAGCAATCCTTTCTTTGGCTAATCCTCATCCATCTTTGGGGTTCTAGCTTAAATATCCCTTCCAGGGGAAAATCTGTAACCCCTGAGAGCAGATGAGCACTCTTGATTATGTTAACTGGCACAACACCATGCTTCTCCGTAATACTGATCACTATGACTGCCCTTTGATCAATGATTTGTCCAATACTGGTTTCTCCTGCTAGCTGTAAGCTCCATGATGTTAGGAGCTGTATCATCATCATCATCATTTTAAAAAATTTATTTATGTATGTATTTTTAGAGAGGAAGGGAGGGAGAAGGAGAGGGAGAGAAACATTGATATGCAAAAGATACATTGATTGGTTGCCTCTCCTACGCCCCCAATTGGGGACTTGGCCTTCAACCCAGGCATGTGCCCTGAATGGGAATTGAACCTGTAGCTTTTGGTTCACAGGCCTGCATTAAATCCACTGAGCCACACCAGCGAGGGCTGTGTCATCTTTTTAGTGATGTCTTTCTAACACCTAGCACAATGCCTGACAATTAGCAAGTGTTCAATAAGTATCTGTTAAGTGAATAAAAAGTATTCTAAATCTAGTTCTTTGTGATGTAGTGGAACACATCAGTCATTTTTGTTAGCATCATTCTTGTTCTGAATGACTCTAGTTTTACTCATTGTTTGTGTATTGATTGATTTTTCATTTTCACTGAATGCACCAGGAGCATTTTCCCCTAACCAGGCAATGCCCAGGGTACCAGGAATCAAAGTTGAATTAGACTTTGATCTTGCCCAGAAGAAGTTTGCCAATTAGCTGGGCATAGTACACGTTTATCTTTTCATGGGAGGACATAGACAATGGGAGACTTTCACAGAAGCATGCAACCTATACCTGGTACATGAGAAGAGATTACTCATCTAAGATTTGGCAGGGTATCTAAGAAAGGGTTGTGGGCCCTCCTGGTTGAGCCACAGTGGTTATGGTCAGGTTACTTAGAGCCAGAGTACAGCCCAGTGTCAGGAGGGCTGCGCTGATCCATTCTGCAAAGAAGGCAATCAGGAGTCAGGCCAAGTAAGGTTAGCCAGACGCAGGGGACCATGGGTGTGCAGACTTGGTTTGTCAAATACCTGGCTGGCCCTGGGGGTATAGCCTTGGCCACCACAAGGTCCACTTGCAGCTGGAGCCTTCTGTACCCATGCTTATGACTTCCCAGCAAGGGCTGAGCCAAGGTCATCAGACAGAAGGTTGAGCAATAGGCCTTGCTTTCGGGTACAGCAAGTTTGCATTTGGCACCACTTAGAGCTGCAGGATTCTAATCAAGTTGCTTATACTTTCCAAAACTCAGTTTTCTCTTTAGTATAACGAGACAGTTGTATCTGTCACTCATTGGGATGATAAAATAATGTATAGCAAATGCCTCTTTGTAGCTGGTATTCGTTAGTCATGTGTTCCTTTCCTCAAATTATGCCACAGGTGTCAGTTTTGCTTGGATGGCCCTTTTATTCCCTTCCTTGACTATTCTGGCCCTTTATTCCTCCACATACAAAGTCTGTCCCCAAAGTATTGGCCATGCAACTGTTTTAATTATATTGATATTGGCTCGATACTTTTGGGCAGAACTTGTACTTATTCCAGTCTTGGAGAAAACTCTAATGGTGGGGTGATGAGTAGGCTCTTCCTATGCTATGAAGGGGCTGGAAACTAGAAGGCATTCAAAAAAATATATGAGACGGGCAGAAAGGTGGATAGGAAAAGTGAATAAACTGTCCATTTAAAGGCTTCTGCTGCTGCTGCAGGAACCATGGCTAACAATGAAATTGGCACAGATAGGAAGCATTAATCCCCAACTCAACTCCACCGTAGATAGCAGACAACGTTTAACTGTCATCTGTCTCAGGGACAGTTTCACCACCAAGTCACCTCGTCCAAGGTCACACCCCTTCCTGAGATGACCTCCAGTCAATGAATGATCAATGGCTGAGTAAAAATGCATGTCATCTCTGTCCAACTCCAAAGGCTCTGCAAGGCCATTCTAGTTCCAGGGTGCCTCCTGGCCTCAGCTGAAGCTGCTGTTGGGCCTGAAATTGGATTGAGTCCTCCCTCTTCATCTTCTGCTCCTTTCTCTGCCCTTGCTCAAGTGTCCATCCCTAGGCACTCCCTAATAAATATCCTGCCCCCTGAGCTTTGCCTCAGAGTCTGCTTTCTGAGGAATGAACCTGAAACGTACTGGCTCCCCTAAGTGAAGTGTCCAGAGGCTATCAGGCCCAGCTAAGTAGAAAGTTAAGCTAGATATAATCTCCCCTATCACAGACTTGACGGTCTAATGGAGAAGACAGACCTTAAATAATGGCAGATTAAACATGGCAATAATCATGGTTAGGTAGGAGATATTAAGGAAAGAAGGGGTGAGCATTTACAATAGGGGACCTCTAAGGTGACTTGGAAGCATGACTAGGGAGGAGCCTGGGGTGGGAGGGGGGCAGCCTGCCCAGGCAGAGGGAACCACCCATGATAGGAAGGAATTTGTTGTGTCAGAGTAACTGAAGGCCCAGAGGGGCTGGAGCCCTAATGGAGCAAGATTTTGATGTAGGAAAGAGCTTTGTTTTGTGGACTCTGCCTCCCTCTGTCACTTAAATCCTCCATTTTCATGTTGTCTGTTGGATGCCTGAGCCTTCTAGTTCTTTCTCTCTCTGCTCAGCCCTGCTGCTTTCCTCGCATGCACCTTGTCCCCCTTTCTCCTTCAGAATAAGCCCATTCCGTGTCTTTAGGATCCTCCGATTTCTTTAAGGAATCAAAAAGAAAAGGAAAGGAAAGAAAAGAAAGAATGGCAAAGCATGCCCCTTCTCAGATCATTGGGCTTCCAAGGCCCTGTGGTGGAGTAACTGGACTGCAGGTGGGGGAAGGGTTATGCAGAGAGGAAGCCAGGGAGGCAAAGGCTGGAGCCAAGCAGAGGAAGGAAAACCTTTGCTAAAACACCTCGCCAAAGCGGGTAAGGCGCAGGGGTGAGGTCCGGGCCTGAGGCAGATGGACCAGAACCAGGAAATCAGTGTACTGGAAAGTGGAATGTGAGGCTGAGTTAGCTGAAAGATGGTTGGTCTGTTGAGGCGCTTTTTACAGTCCTGTCTCTTCTAGGGAGCTGCAGCTGGGGGGTGTTATAGCGGGGCTGCCTCAATTACAGGTGTAAATAATGCTGAGAAGGGCAAGCCCAGGGGAGCGGGGAGAGCAGTCACAAAGAGAAGGGGAGCTTTTGGGAGCCAGGAACCTCACCTGTCTACGTTTTTCAAAGCTTCACCATCTTTGCAATTTGAACAGTTCTATTTCCACTGAGATTAAAACTAAGTGTGAGCAATTAGGTAAGTGGTGCCTGGTTTACTACTCCCTAAGGAAGTGTGAGAGAATAACCTTGAATTTCATCTCATCAAATATTTTGTTCATAACTGCTTTATTTGTATCTTTCTCAAGAATTTTGAAATATTTTTTGTTTATGTATACATGTATTTTTCTATACTTAAAAAAAATACATCAATTTTTGTCAAGATGCTTTTATCTTGCCTCGTCTCACCATGATATCTTAGGTAGGAAATACCGTTTTCTCCTCCCTCTATGCTGCAGTGGCAGGAGGCCAGGGGCCTGTTTTCTCTATATACACGCAGGTCCTCTGTCAATAGCACACCTGCCCATCCAGGCTTCTCCCATCCCCAACCTGTAACTGATGTTCATCCTTCAACTTTCAATGTGAAAGTCACTCTCTCTATGGAGCCCTCCAACCTCCTAAATGTTACTGGGACCCCCTCTTTGGGCTTCTGTACCACAGGCATAGTTTCCTCAGTGCTTCCTAACACGTTCTTTTGGAATCACTGTCCACTGAGTTGCACTCTCTATGGGCTGTGAAATCAGTGGGTGGTTGTGACCAGTATTTTGGTGTTTTGTATTATTTATCTTGGGTTATTTTTTTTTAAAGATTTCATTTATTATTTTCAGAGAGAGGGGAAGGGAAAGAGGCAGAGAGATATCAATGTATGGTTGCCTTTCACCTGCCTCCAGCCACGGATCTGGCTGGAGACCTGGCTTGCAGCCTGGTTACGTGCCCTGGCTGGGAATTGAACCAGCTACCTTTGGGTTCACAGGCTGGCACCTTATTCACTGAGCCAACCAGCCAGGGCCTATCTTGGGTTATTTTTATCTATGTTGTATTTGAAGAGTCATAAAATCATGCTTTCTATTTTACTTTGTTATTTTTTACTTACTCATATGTAATAGGAGTTTTGTCTTATGCAAGTTTTGTTTAAGTGCATGTATGTGTGTGTGCATGCACACGCGTGCACACATGCACCTGTGTGTACAGTGGTGAATGATACACACATAGACCTGGATGCTTTGGAGCACTTGGTGTAAAGTAGTATTTTTCTCCCAATTTTTAAACTGTAATGCACAATAAGAAACTTATTTTATATTGTAACATTTTTTATATGATAGAAAAACATTTTATAATGTAAAATATTTTATGCCATACATACTAGATATGCACATTTACTATGGTTTTCAAAGAGTATTTGATTTGGGTATATACAACTCAGATGAGGTAGCTACTTTTAACTCATTTTAGAAATGACAAAATGGAGACTGGGCAATTAATCGATGGCAAATGTTATATAGCTGGTAAGTGTGGCGGCTCAGGACTTGAACCCAGGATTCTGATCTAGTATCATTTCTCACTCATATGATTTTATACACCTACACGCAGAGTCAAAGTAAGATGAGTTCTACTATCCAGTCAATGTATATAGGATTGTGATTGATTTTTACAATATTTTTCAAAAATCTGTAACTGCATAGCTAACTAGAATGAGAAGATAAGTGGCAGCTTTGGGACTTGAGGAAAGCAACTTTGCAAGTAAGTATGTTTGGCAAATGGGGCATTTAGCAAATAATACCATATTGTTACATGTCAACATTTTTTTTTTTAAAGATTTTACTATTTCCAGAAAGAGGAAGGGAAAAAGGCAGAGAGGGAGAGAAACATCAATGTATGGTTGCCTTTCACCTGCCTCCAGCCACAGACCTGGCTGGAGACCTGGTTTGCAACCTGGTTATGTGCCCTGGCTGGGGAATCGAACCAGCAACCTTTGGTTTGCAGGCCAGCACCTTATCCATTGTGCAACCAGCCAGAGTAGACATGTCAACTTTAATGACCACCAAGCAAAGCTCATTATTTTGATTTTGAACTCCATTAATAGAAGTAAAATGCTTGGAAGGAGAGAAGTAATTATATTATACTCTTCCAAGAGCATTGTAGTTCATTCTGGACTGCACGCTTTGAAACTCAAGACAAAAGACAGGTTGTTCTTAGAAGAAAGTGTCCTGAGAGGAGGGAGGGTTCAGGGCCAAGTAATACAGAAAAAGATGGAAAAATGGGACCTGAAAGTGGGGGGTGAATAAAGCTCTTCAAATCTGTGAAGGCCCATCAGGTGGAAGAGGGCTTAGACTTTCATGTCACCTGACCCTGCGCCTGGGAACAGCAAGGAGACCAATTTCCTCATGGTAAAATCGCAGTAGGCCTTAGTGGGGTTTGTCTACCTGATATTTCTTCCTTTCTTCTGGTCACAGACCCCATGCCTTGTTCGGGGGCAGCTGCTCCCCTACCCCTGGCCTGCGTGGTCTATTTAGCAGGCCATCTCCATCCCTTCATCCAGGTGATCTTTCAACTCTGGCTTAAGACCATCAGCATATTTAAATCTCTTTGGCCATCGTGATTGGGCCAAGAGTCAGCTTGTGACTCAAGTCAGTTCAATGAGAAACACATTTTGAACTTTTAAGGAGTTATTGGTAAAATGCTCTCCCCTTCCCAACACTGGATTTAAGGCTGCAGGGAGGACACATGTATCTGATGTCAACACAAGAGAGCACAGCCACAAAAAGAAGTGACACTATGCCCTGACTCTCTCATCCTATGTGCCTGGATGTCCCTGACAGGTCCTAGACCTTTCACTTAGCTGACCCAATGTGTCATGTTTTTGCTTCCTGGAAAGTGTACTCTGAGATGGAGTTCAGTGGACAAGATATTTATTAGAAACGCCCTAGGGATGAACACTTTGGAAGGGAGGGGAAGAGAACAGAAGGTGCAGAGGAAACAGTGCAGGCCTGAGCCCAGGAGGTGCCCTGGAGCTGGAGTGGCCTTCCAAAATTATCAGAGTTGGCAGGAGATGACCATGCCTCTGTATTCTGGCATTGATTCCTCATGGGCTGTGGGTGCTCCAGGTCCTTGAAGGGGTTGACAGTTCAAGGTTGTCTGCCAGCAGCTCTCCAGCAGCTGGTGCTAAAAGTCCTCCACAGGAGGGGAATCCGGGTGACATCTCCAGTGTCCACCACACCATATAATTCCATATTCATTTGTTATTATCATTTACTAATGACAATTTCAATTCCATTTTTCTGTCACTGGCAACTGAAGGAATCCTGATGACATTCAGAACTATCCACATGTAAGGGGTGGTCTGGGGAGACAGAGAGCTCCGTCCCCAGAGGTATTCAAGCCAAGCCTGGCAGATGACTTTGGAAGGACAGTTTCATGCCCTGGAGAGAACTTGAGCCAGATGACCTTGCAGTCTAAGATTCCATGGTTCTAGGTTCTCTGGGAGAGAGATTCTGGTTACTTCTATCGAACTGGCACGTGAATCATGTGAACATTCAGGGCACCCCAGATCAAATTCTATTCCCCTCTCAGCTCATTTCACTTGATTCTGAACTTGGAGGAAGATGAGGGGTATGTTCCTTGGTTTACTAAGAAAAGACCCCCTCTCTTTTCTTTTTGTCATTAGAAGGCATTCTAAAGGGTTATCTTAACTGGAAAAAACACAGCGAGTTTTTGCCTGCCAAACTCAAAAGGCAGGTGCTTCCTCAGCTAATGCTATGTTGGAGCCTGTTGGTCGAGTTTTCCTGCCTCTAGTTCTGTTGGTCTCTGATCTCTTCACGTATCTCCCTGTCTCCAGCCTCTGGCTTGGCTTGTCATAGTGTTACTTCCTGAGTCAGCCTTAACTGGCTGCTTGTTGGGCTGTTTGTCCTTTAATGCCAACAGCCTCAGCCTCACAAACCCCTCTGGCCCTCCCTCCCTGCCATGGACACAGGGTTAAATATCCCCACCCTCTGTCTGGGTCACCAAGCCCTGAGCTCCGGCGCCCAGTTCACACCTGTCTGGTGGATCTGCCACTCCCTGCTTTGGCTCCTTGGATGTGACTGTTTCTCCAGTTCAGTAGTCTCAGCATCCACAGGGTGTCTGCACCCTGGCTGGTGCTTTGTATGTGGAGTGAGGGAAGAGCCCTGGACTGAATACCCACAGGACCCAAGTTTGGGCCCAGCAGACTCTGTGCCTCACCTGGGTTAGTCACTCCATGTCTCTGCACTCCCATTTCCACAGTGTAGAGCAGGCTTGCTGCCCCTCACAAAACTGTGGTGGCTATAATCATAACTCTAGCTAATGTTAATTAAGCTCCTACCATGTGCCAGGTGTTTGGCTTGACACTTAGTATTCTTTTTAATCCTTTCAACACAACATTTTGGAGGTGGCACTTTAAAAATAACTTAGTTTTACAGGTGATGGAATGGAGTGCCGGGGAGGTTAAGTAACTTACCCAATGTTATACAGCAGGGCTAAAATTTGAACCCCTATCTGTCACCTGTAAAACTCTTGCCATTTATACACTTTACTACAAGATGAGAAACAGAGAAATGTTTTTTAATGCTGAGAACTGTTTTTTGCACATTGGCATTTATTATTATTTCTAAATCATCCATGAAGCTCTCTTGACCTCAGAGGTATAAACTGTCTTGACAGGAATGATGCTGACACATTTGTGGGAAAATTGCCATGAGAACTGTCTTAATGTAACAATCCTTCAAATCTCTAATTTCTTCAGCCTCAGGAAATACACACCTAGCAAATGTGAAAAGTAAATAAGACTTACTATTACTGAAGATAGACTGGACCAGTTGAACCCAGAACCTGGTCTCAAAATCAACTTGTATTTTAGGTATATTTTATTGATCATGCTATTACAGTTGTCCTAATTTTCCCCTTTTGCCTCCCTCCACCAAGTACCCACCTTTCCTGCAGCAATCCCTCCCCTTGGTTTATGTCCATGCATGTAAGTTCTTTGGCTTCTCCATTTCCTATACTGTTTTTAACACCCTCTTATCTATTTTGTACCTACCAATTGTGCTTCTTAATTCCTGAATCATTTCCCCCATTCTTCCCCTTGGACATCCCAGCTGATGACCCTCCACATAATCTCTATACCTATGATTCTGTTTCTGTTCTGGTTGTTTGCTTAGGTTTTTTTTTTTTGTTGTTTGTTTGTTTGGGTTTTTGTTTGGTGTTTAGTTTCAGTTGTTGATAGTTGTGAATTTGTTGCCTTTTAATGTTCATAGTTTTGATCTTTTTTTTCTTAAATAAGTTCCTTTAACATTTTATGTAATAATGGCTTGACAATGATGAACAACTTTAGCTTTACTTTGTCTGGGAAGCACTTTCTCTGCCCTTCCATTCTGGATGATAGCTTTGCTGGATAGAGTAGTCTTGGTTGTGGATCCTTGCTTTTCATCACTTTGAATGCTTTTTGCTGGCTCCTTCTAGCCTGCAGAGTTTCTTTTGAGAACTCAGCTGATAGTCTTATGGCAACTTTTTTGTAGGTAACTTTCAGCTTTTCTCTTGCTGCTTTAAGAGTCTTTCTTTATTTTTAACCTTTGGTATTTTAATTTTGATGTGTCTTGGTGTGGTCCTCTTTGGGTCCAACTTGTTTGGGATTCTCTGCCATCTGGACTTAATATGTTTATTTTCTTTGCCAAATTAGGGAAGTTTTCTTTCATTATTTTTCACACAGTTTTTCAATTTTTTTCTCTTCTTCTCCTTCCAGCACCCCTATGATTCAAATGCTGGTATATTTAAAGTTGTCCCTAAGCCTATCCTCACTTTTTGAATATTTTTTCTTCTTACTCTGTTTGAATGTTTATTTCTTCCTTATGTTCAAAATCGTTGATTTGAATCCCAGCCTTCTTCCCTTCACTGTTGGTTACCTGTGGGTTTTTCTTGATTTTACTTAGTGTAGCCTTCATTTCTTCCTTTATGTTGTTGCCATAGTGAATGAGTTCTCTGAGCATCCTGATTACCAGTGTTGTGAGCTCTGCATTTTATAGGTTGGCTATCTTTATTTCATTTAGTTTTTTCCCTGAGGTTCTGTTCTATTCTTTTACTTGGACAATATTTCTTTGTCTTCTGGATTTGACAGCTTCCCTTTGTATTTCTGTATTAGGTAGAGCTGCTTTTACTCCCTGTCTTAGTAGCATGGCCTATATAGAAAAAACACCTGTAAATTGTGTGGGGTGGAGCCTTAGGAAATTGCCAGGGTGGAGCTACCCACTCCACCTTTTTGTGGTTCTGTGTGTGTGGGTGGGGGGAGTTGCTTCCCTGGTGATGAATCCCAGAGTGGGCAGATTTGCATATGTTCTAAGTCTACATGGGTCCTTTAAGCAGTGAGAATCTGGCAGTTTCTTCTGCCAGCCCAACCCCCACTGGTTTTTACAGCCAGAGGTAATGGGGATTTATCCTCCTGGTGCTGTAACCCTAGGCTGTGAGGTCTGTCATGGAGCTGGGATCACTCACTCCCAAGGTTTCCCTCCTGATTTTCATTCACCACATGTGAACGTGGGACCTTCTGTTCCACCGCTGTTGCTGCTGCTTCCTTCCCACATGACGCCACCTCTTTGCACCTTTCCATGCCACATTGCCTCGCCTACCCCTCTGGATGAATGTGGCTTCATTAAATCCTTGGTTATTGGACTTCCACATAGGTTGATTTTCTGATGGTTTTGGGTGTTACTTGCTTTGAGATCTGGTTGTAATTATTTCTGTGATTGCATGAGGAGGTGAATTGTGTCTACCTACGCCTCCATCTTTACCAGAAGTGCTCTCAAGATCAACTTTGAGATAACAAATCTTGGCTGCGAGCAATATGACCAACATTTTTGCACCATACAGATATGCCATCATCTCCTGTGACAGGGCCTCTGTAGGTACCACAGCCTGTGGACCATGAGCATGGCAGAAGCTGCAGCCCTTTCCCAGGAACAGAAGCAGATGCTGGGACCACGTTTGCTCCCATGCATCCAAACACTGCACTCAAAGCTAGCTGGGAAATATTAGAGAGCTGCTGCAGGTGCTATGGTCTCAAAGTGTCTCCACCCAGGAGGATGAAGCTCACCATGCCAATAAGAAGCCAGGAGGTGGGTGCTGTTGTTTTGTTACCTCTGAGAAAAGGGGGGAAAAAACAAGTCAAAACCCAGATAACTTCTCATAGAATTAAGGTCAAGGGTTGAAGACTTACTAGATTGTGCTATGAACCTCAACACCCAGAACCGCAAATTGCAAATTTTGCTTCAAAAGGTCAATTATAATCCCCAGACTTATTACAAATGTTGATGTTGACACTAGGAGGAACTCTTTGAAGCGATAAAGCAGAACAACTATTGTTGATGAACTTCTCAGTTTGATTATGTTCATCTGTTTCCTCTTTAGTTTGTAACTCTTGAAGTTCAGCTGGATTAGACCGAAACCTTAATCCTTAATTAGAAAACCTATTTTCAAGTAAGATTTTTGTTTCCTGCATAGGTTATGGTATGTTTCAGTTTTAACAAATACTTCATACATGGCTTACATTGATAACATGAAGTATTTTTTTCTTATAAAAACACTGCTTCAGAGAGAAGTTACTCCAGGGTTTCTTTTGAGAACGATCTCTTCTACCAGTGAAATTTTTGTTATGAGTGTAGTCACACCTTTGTAATTTGTTTCATTATACCCACACTGACTCTCAAACTCAGGCAACATTGGACTTTCCTAAAATCAAAATCCTCGATGTCATTGCTTTTGTGTCTTTCCATTGCAATTTGGAAAATTTCTCCTTTGTTAATATCCTCATTTGGTGCAAACTCCTTGATTACACCTCCAGCAGAGATATCCTCACCTAGGGAAAGCTGGGTCCTGTAGTTCTCTAACATCAGTCCCTCCTGTACAAGCAGGGTCCCTGAGCAGGACCAGGCATCCCCACTCTCCCTGACAGAATTCGATGCCCACAGCCCTGAGTCATTTTTGTTTCCTCTTCCTTTCCTCTTCCTCTAGGCTTCTCTTTCAGGTAAGATCAGTCTTCCTAAGGCAATCCCAATCAATTACGCAAATACATTATCTGAGTTTTACCATGGTCCCAACAGGGTTAACTTTTTTTTCCTATTGCAAGTTTTGATTTTTCCTCCCTAAAAATGGGTTTTCTTTGATGTACCTAAATCATATGTTTCTCAATAAAGGAAAAGAAAGAAAGGAAAGAAAGAAAGAAAGAAAGAAAGAAAGAAAGGAAGGAAGGAAGGAAGGAAGGACGGAAGGAAGGAAGGAAGGAAGGAAGGAAGGAAGGAAGGAAAGAAGGAAGGAAGGAAAAGAAAAACAGAAAAAGAAAAGAATGACCCTCAGAAACCTGGCAGGTTCTGCCAGCCCTGTTTCATCCAGCTGACACCGGATGGTGGCGCCAGACAGGCAGCAGCTGGCAGGAGGGATTCACCTTGTGGGAGGCTCTAGACATGAAATCTTGAGTCTAAAGTTTCCTAGCACTGCTTAAGATGCCAGGCATTCTGCATGTCTCACCGGTCAGCATCCTGGCTGCTCTTGTTCCTTACAGTTTAGCTTCAAGGTGCCCTGGGGATTGCCCATAGGTGGTTACCCAGAGTCCATTAGGAAGGAAGAGCAGTTTCCTCCTGCCACAGAACAACACACATTCTCTCTGGGAGGGTTTGCAGCTCAGGAAAACTGGCCCCTGAAATATCTGCCCCTTCCTCGCCATCACCACTGCCCCAGTCTGTGGAGCTCTTTGTACTTCATAGGTCTATCTGCTTCTCTGTATTTATGAAAATCATGCATGAAGGGTTCATGCTGTACCAGGGAGAATCTCAGCGGTTTTGCGTGTGTCAACCCAGAACTTCCTAACCTTGGCATTCCAGAGCCATAGGTGGCATGCATGGCCCACTTTTTGATCTGCTCATTCCTGGCTTTGAGTAGAGTCAGCCATTTATGCCACTATAACTTGTATTCTATATTATACAGATACATAATACAAAGTACTATGCATTTTCTCTTGAGTCCTGTGATAAGAAATACTAGCTTTATTGGCTTTTCACAACAGTTCAGGGGATAGGTAGAAATTTATTTTTAAACTGGACATTTTACAGATTATAATGTGGTAATTGTGACAATCAGATTCTCCTCCCTCCCACACTCCCCAGCTCTTGCTGTTGTGGTTGTTTTTAAAAAGTAAATCAAGGTATTGACACTAAAAACAAAAAGCAAACAACAGCCCCACCCCTTTCTCCTGCCCCCCAGTATGGCCTCTGGCAACCATCGATTATTCCCTGCATTTATGAGCTTTATTTACTTGTTGGCTTCCACATATAAGTAAGAGGGATTATGCAGTATTTGTCTTCGACTTAATTCATTTAACATAATGCTCCATCTATGTTGTCACAAAGGATAAGATTTCACTTTTTTTATGAATGAACAATATTCCATCATTATATATAATGGAATAATGTGTATTTACATATGTGTGTATATGTATGTGAGCATATATATATATATATATGCCGCAATTCCTATATCTATTTAGTTATCAATGGAAACTTACGTTGTTTCCATATCATGGCTTTTATAAATAATGCTACAGTGAATATGACTTTTTTAGTTTGTGTTTTCATTTTATTTGATAAATACTCAGAATTAAACTGCTAGATAATATGGTAGTTATATTTTTAATTTTTTGAGGAACCTCCATACTGCTTTCCACAGTGACTGCACCAATTTACATTCCTGCCAGCAGTGGACAAGGGTTCCCTTTTCTCCACATCCTTACCAACACATTTCCTGTCTTTTTGATAACAGCCATCCTAAAAGATGTGATTTTAAGTTGCATTTCCCTGGTGATTGATAATGTAGAGCATCTTTTCATGTACCTGTTGACCATCTGTATGTCTTTGAAAAATGTCTATTCAGGTCTGCAGCCCATTTTCATCAGGATTGGTATTTTTTTTCTTTTGTTTTCTTTTGGTTTTTGTTTTTGCTATTGAGTTGTATAAGATATTTATATATTTTAGATATTAGCAATTTATCACATATGTGAGTTGAAGATATTTTGTCCCACTCAGTAGGCTGTCTTTTCATTTGGTTGATGGTTTCCTTTGCTATGCAGAAGCTTTGTAGTTTGATGTGGTCCCACTTACTTAGTATTTTGGTTTTTGTCACTTTTGCTTTTGGTGTCAGATTCAAAAAATCATTGCCAAGATCTATATCAAGAAGCTTATCACTAGCCCTGGCTGGTGGCACAGTGGATAAAGTGCCAGCCTGCTACCCAAAGGTCGGTGGTTCGATTCCCAGCCAGGGCACATAACCAGGTTGCAAACCAGGTCTCCAGCCATCTCTGTAGCTGGAGGCAGGTGAAAGGCAATCATACATTGATGTCTCTCTCCCTCTCTGCCTCTCTCCCCTCCCCTTTCTCTAAAAATAATAAATAAAATTAAAAAAAAAAAAAGAAGTTTATCACTTATGCTTTCTTTTAGAGGTTCCTATGATTCTAGGTCTTACATTTAAGTCCTTATTTTGAGTTAATTTTTGTGTATGGTATAAGTTAGTGGTCCAGTTTTATTATTTTACATGTGGCTGTGCTATTTTCTCAGCACCCTTTCTCCATTGTGTGTTATTGGCTTCTTTGTTCTAAATTAATTTAGCTTATATCTATGGGTTTATTTCTGGGCTCTCTATTCCATCCATCAATATTTGTGTCTGTTTTTATGCCAATATAATACTATTTGAATTACTATATCCTTGTAATAAAGATTGAAATTAGGAAGCATGATGTCTTCAGCTTTGTTATTCTTTTTCAAGACTGCTTTGGCTCCTTGGGATCTTTCATGACCCTATACATATTTTAGGATTGTTTATTCTATTTCTATGAAAAATGCCTTTGGGATTTGGATAGGGTTTGCACTGAGTCAGTATATTGCTTTGGGTAGAATGGACCTGTTAACAATATTGATTCTCTCAATTTGTGAGCATGGGGTATCTTTCCATTTATTTATGTCTTTTAAAATTTCTTTTATTAATTTTTCGTAGTTTTCAACATGTAGGTCTTTTCACTTTCTTGGTGAAACTTTTTCCTAGATACTTATTCTTTTTGATGCAAACATAAATGACATTGTTTTCTTAATTTCTCTTTCTGATAGTTCATTATTGGCATATAAATACACAGCCAATTTTTATGTATCAATTTTGTATCCTGTAACTTTACTAAATGTATTTATTAGTTTTTGATGACATCTTTAGAGTTTTTTATACAGGAATATAATATGCCATCTGCAAATAGTCACAGTTTAACTTCTTGCCAATTTGGATGTCATATATTTATTTATTTTTCTCATCTAATTACTCTGGTTAGGACTTCAAATACTATGCTGAAAAAAAGTTGAGAGTGGGCATCCCTGTGTTGTTACTTTAGAGGAAAAATTTTCAGCTTCTCACCACTGAGTAGAATGTTAACTATGGGCTTGTCATATATGGCCTTTATTATATTAAGGTATTTTCCCTTTCTACCCATTTTGATGAGTTTTACAATAAATAAATGTTGAATTTTGTCAAATGTTTTTTCTGCATCTATGATTTTATATAATTTTGTTAGTGCCATTCATGTCTCACATTGACTGATATGTTAAACCATCCTTACATCTCTGGGATGAATCCTACTTGATCATGGTATGTAATCCTTTTAATATACCAATGAAGTCAATTTGCTAATACTTTGTTGAGGATCTTGTATCTATGTTCATGAGGTTGGAAGAGTTCCCTTATTTATTTGTTCATTTATTGAGGAAGAATTTGAGGAGGCCTGGTGCTAATTTTTCTTTGAATGTTTCTATCATTCATCAGTGAAGCTGTCTGGCCCTGACTTTGTTGAGAGGTTTTTGATTACTGATTTAATCTTCTTATTAGTAATAGATCTGTTCAGATTTCTTTTTTATCATGATTCAGTCTTGGTAGCTTGTAGTTTCTAGGAATGTATTCATTTCTTCTAGATTGTCCAATTTATTGGCATATAATTATTTATATTAGTTTCTTAAAATCCTTTGATGTAAGTGTAGTATTATAGTCTATTATTGTATCGCTATTTATTTATTTTTTTAGGTCTGCTATTATTTGCTTTATATATTTAGGTGCTTCTATGTTGCGTGCACAAATATTTATAAATGATATACTTGTTGAATTGATCTATCATTATGCGATGCCCTTCTTTGTCTCTTATTACAGTCTTTGTTTCAAAGTCTATCTACTTTTTCTAATATAACTACTCCAGCTTTCTTTTGGTTTCCTTTTGTATGGAATATCTTTTTTCAGCCCTTCACTTTCAGTCTTTCTATGTCCTTACATCTAAACTGAGTCCCTTGTAGGCAGTATAGGTAGGTCTTTCTTTTCTTTTTTCTTTATGTATTCATTACTCTTTTTTTAATATGATAATTTAGTCTATTTACACTGAAAGTAATTATCGGTAACATGTGCTCATTGCCATTTTGTTCATTGTTTACTGGCTGTTTTTATAGCTTCTTTTTGTCCTTTTCTTCTTCCCTTGCTCTCTTCCTCTGTGGTTAATGATTTTGTTTAGTAGTATTGTTATATTTCTTTAGCTTTTGTGTATTTTACTATAAGTTTTTGCTTTGTGAGTACTGTGAGGCTTACACACAACTTATATAAAAGCCTATTTTAAATTAATAACAATACTTACAACTTGTATAACAGTCTATTTTAAATTAATATCAACTTGGCCCTGGCTGGTGGCACAGTGGATAATGCACCAGCCTGCAAACCCAAAGGTTGTTGGTTCAATTCCCAGCCAGCGTACATAACCAGGTTGCAAACCAGGTCTCCAGACAGATCTCCAGCCAGGTCTGTAGCTGGAGTCAGGTGAAAAGCAACCATTCATTGATGTCTCTCTCCCTCTCTGCCTCTCTCTCTTGCCCTCTCTCTAAAAATAATAAAAATTTTAAATCTTTAAAAAAATTACTATCAACTTAAGTTTGAGTTCTTATAAAGCTCAACATTATTACTATCTTACCTATGTTTTATGTTTTTTAAAACATTTTTATTGATTTTGGAAAGAAAGGAAAAAAGGAAAAAAAAAACAAAAAACAAAGAGGAACATCAATGTGAGAGAGAAGTAAATATCTTTTGGTTATCTCCCATATGTTCCCTGACTGGGGATTGAACTCACAACCTAGATATATGCCCTGACCAGGAATTGAACCTGCAGACTTTTGGTGTACAGGATGACACTCAAACCAACTGAGACACACCATATAAACCAGCTGTGGTGTTTTATGTTTTGATGTCACATTATACATAGTTTTAATCTTGTATACACTTTAAATGATTATTGTAATCATAGTTATTATTACTACTTTTGTTTTTTAATCTTTGTACTAGCTTTATAAGTAATTACTCCACTAAATTTACTATATATTTACCTTTCCAGTGAGAATTATTCTTTTATATGTTTTCTTGTTACTAATTAGTACCTTTTCTTTTCAGCTTAAAAAATTTCTTGAAAGGCTTGTTTAGTGGTGATGAATACCTTTAGCTTTAACTTGTCTGGAATAGTTTCTCCTTCACTTTTGAGTGGTAACTTTGCCAGGCACAGTACACTGGCTGAAATTTATTTTCTTTCCACATGTACAATATATCGTACAATTCCCATTTGGCCTGCAGTTTCTACTGAAAAATCTGCTCATAGTCTTATGGGGATTTCCTTGTATGTAACAAGTTGTTTTTCTCCTGCTGCTTTTAATATTCTCTCCTTATCTTTAACATTTGACACTTTAACTTTTGTGTCTTGGTGTGGGTCTCTTGGGTCATCTTGTTTGGAAATCTCTTGGCTTCCTGAATCTGGATTTCTGTCTGTTTTCTTTCCCAGGTGAAAGAAATATTTAGCCCTTATTTCTTCAAATATTATTTCTGCCTCTTTCTTTCTTCTCCATCTGTGAGCCCTGTGATGCACAGGTTAGTCCATTTGATGTTCCATAAGTCCCTTAACCTATCTTCACTTTTTCACTATTTTTATTTTTTGCTGCTTTGATTAGGTAAGTCACACTGCCTTTTTTCAAACTGACTCATTCTTTCTTTTGTTTCGTTGAGTCTGATGCTGAATCCCTCCTATTTTTTAGTTTAGTTGTATTCTTCCGCTCTGTGACTTCTACTTGGCACTTTCTTAAAATTTTCATTTCTTTGTTGAAGTTCTCACTGTGTTCATGTATTCAAATTCCCAGTTTGGTGAGCATCTTTATGATCAAACTTTGAACTCTTTACCAGGTAAATTACTTATATCCGTTTCATTAAGGTGTTCTCTAGAATTTTATTTTGCTCTTTCAGTTGGAACATATTCCTTTGTTTCTTCATTTTGTTTGTCTCTCCATATTGGTTTCTGTACTGTAGATAAAACAACCATTTCTCCCAGTCTTGAAAGAGGAACTGTGCGTAAGAGATGAACCTTGTCATTTAACCAAGCCTCAGCTTTTGGTTGTCTTTCAAACCTTTTTGCTTATTCAAATGGCTTATATTTTAATAGCTTGCAATAGCTGAGGGCATACTAAGACCTGTCAGAGTCCCAGAGGGGAGAATCTTAGGACCTAGAGTCAGACTAACTAAAAGCCAGGACCTCTAGCAGCATCTTTGAAAAGTAATAACAATCATAAGCCCTCTGGCCACCAGAACCAGGATGGCAGGCACAAAAATAGAGGCTTCAGACAAGTGCATTGGCTCTTTCTTAAGTGATGCTGGCAAGCTGGAGCAAGGCCGAGGGAGAGCACCAAGGTGGCATTCCCAGCCTGCATTCCTTAAGAGCAGCTCCATAGGCCACTGAGTATGTGCCAAGCCTGAAGCCTTCCCTTTAGGCTGAAGATGCAGGTCAAACAAAGAGGCCTCCTTCAGAGAAAAACTTGAGGGTGTGAGTCAGCCGGCTGTCTGGGGTATGCCCTGAGGGTGGTAGCCTGCCAAGAACCATCTGTCTGGATTGCCACAGTCCTCTGGGACCTAGGAATGCAAGCCCGACCCCAGCCACCAGAGCCAGGCCATTAAGGGGCATCCCCTGGGTGGCAGTCATAAATATTGGGACACGAGACATAGAAACCAGGACACCAGATACTATAAAGCTCACCTGTAGGAGACACTACCACTCTGGAGCATGACAGAAGGTAGCAGTGAAGATAGCACCTACCCTCCAAGGTGTCTGGAAAGAACTACAGTAAGCCCTAAAATGTATGTTCAATTAAAAGCATGCTCCTCAGGCCTCGATGATTTGTTAATAAGCCTTCTTTACAGAAAGCCTGAGCTCCTGGGTTTTGCTTCTTGTAATGCCCTACAGGTTGTAGCTTTCTAAGAATTCTTTCTCTGTTGGCTTCAGCCCCACTGGCCCCCAGACCCTGGCCTCAAATCCAGGTGCCAGACAAGCTTATGAGTTCCTTTCTGAGAGACACCGATTATTACAGTACCGTGGGACCAGGGATGCATGCTGCCCTTACCTCCAGGCCAGGTGATGAACAGGCAGCCCCTAGATAGCAGTCAAAAGAATCGGGACACCGAATGCATATAAAAGCTTCCTTCTGGAGGATACTGGTGCTCCAGAGCACAGCAAAGCGCTAGCACAAATGTGGCACCCACCGGTCTTCAACCCCAGTAAGTGTTCCAGCAGGCTGCTAGATGCGTGTTAAATGAGATGCCTGCACCTCAGGCTGATGCTTTCACAGAAACCGGTGAACCTTCCTCCCTTGAAGTGGAGGGGAGTAGGGGAAAGGGCATGGGCTTGGGCATCAGACAGACCTGGGTTCTAGTTCTTATTCTGGTTTACCACTCACAAACTGTGTGGTCTTGGGCACATCCCTTCTCTGACCTCAATCCTCTTATATAGGAAATGGACCGGTTGTACCCTGTATACTTCAGGCTCTCATGAAGCCCCTACATGGAAAGGTTCTGAGTCTGTCTTCACCAGACAACACAGCAGCATTCACATTCACCCCCAAGATAGCCAGAAAAGGAAAGGAAACGTTTTACTGTAACTTAACAAAAATCAGACCTTGATAGTTCTATTTGGTTATAAGATTAGTTAGTATATGCAAGAATCAAGAAGATATTGAAAAATAAGACTATAAAGTCTGTAAATAAAATTTGGAGGATGCAGATAAATATAAGGACAAATGTAAAGTTCATCTAGACTTAGACGGTATTAACTTTTTGGTGTTGGTCATCAAACATGTTTTATTAAACAATATAAATAATTCAGTATTTAAAACCTTGATCTTTTTCATTTGTATAATCTCCTTTCATTAATTAAATATAAGAGATATTCTCTGCATACAGAAACTGTCTTAAAAATTCTAGTTGGAGTCATTTAACCAACTGAATTTTTTTTCAAAATAAGTTGCGCATTTTCAATGTCAATATCATTTGTCTCATTGTTAATGTATCTGCCAAATAGAAAGTGATAAACCTATTTGGTTTTGTAATTAATTATTTTAAAAACTCTTTACAATGTTTGAAAAAAAAATCAGTCAAGTACAAATCTGGTTAATTAAACCTGACTTTACATCATTAGCTTTAGGAGACACTGTTGCTAATCTCAACAATTATAGATTGCTTTATGAAAAGCTCCCTGTCTCTACAATATTCTATTCACTAAGGAGAAATGACACAGATAGCACTTTTGGGAGGGGGCATCTGGTCTGTCAAACTAGCAGAGCCAAGCTGTCAGTGTCTGTCTAGAGCCTTCTGTCAGGAGCTGGAATTCTGCAGCTGTCTTCCCTTCATGACATAAATGACCCAGTTCATTCAATCTGAGATTAGTCCAGCTTGGGGCGGGGGACTCGCTGGTAGGTGAAATTCCTGAATGTGCGTGGTTGACTGGGGTTAGGTAATACAATAGGAGTCGCATAAGACATTTAGGTAAGTTCCCATTCTTAGTTCTACCTATAAAAAGCCAGGTTCTGCTGTGATGACAAAACCCCCAAATTTCAGTGGTTCAACACAATAAAAATTTATTCTTAATACTACCATTGGTAGGCAGGTGAACTCTGCTTATTTTTGTCACTCAGTGACCCAGGCAGGCAGAGGCTTCATTTCAATGTGTGCTTCTAAGAAATGTGGCACATGCTTAAAGCTTCCATTAGGAAGTGCTACATGTACACAGTTACACCTTACTTCAAAGGGGGCAGGGAAATGGGATCTCATAATGTGATGACCGTTTTACCACTAAGCCACTTATGTGACCTTGAGCAACCCAATTATGGCCTGTTGGCTTCAACTTCAGTGTGTGTGAAATAGATAGAGGTTTATCTGACCTCCATTCATTCATTCATTCATTCATTCAGTGAATACAGTGTTCTGGAGCCAGTTTACCTGGTTTTAACCTCAGTTAAGTTATATACTACCTATATGGCCTTAGACAAGTTTCTTAATACAATATCTTCTGGACCTCAGTTTCCTTATCTGTAAAATGGTGATGATCATAGTATTCAGCTTATAGAGTTTTAGTACAGGTATAATGTGTGTGCTACGTGTTACGGCAAACAAGCAAAGTGCTTAGAATATCATCTGTAAGTGCTCTGTGCTTGTTAGTTTTGTTATAATGTACCCATGTAGCCATTTGTTCAATGAATATTTATTCAGAATCTTTTCTTGGTTATCTTTGAAGGCTCTCATGAAGACTGAAGGGGAAAAGATGTAAATCCACATTGCAAATGACAGAGTATCTGAAGGAAGTATGAGAGGAAGAGGTGGTGTTTTTGTAGGACTTGAATTTATTTTTGCTTCCATTCTTACTACAAGCCAGGATCTATACTGAATGCCTTCACAGCATTCCTAAGAGTTAGTCTTATAGATGTGGAAATTGGGGTTTCAGAAAGTGAGATAAACTTGCCTTCCAGATAGTGAGTTGGGGGGTCTTTCCAGGATATGGACCCAGGCTGTGGCTAGGCTGAGCATCTTTGCTCTTTCTCCACAGCATGCTGTTGGGGGTTGACTGCTCATCATCTGACCTGCTGGCTTCTCTCCTAGATGGAAAGTTCCTCAAAGGCAAAAGGTGCTCCCCTTAATTCTTACTGTTCTCTGCCCAGGACCCCACCAGCAGCACCTGGGGGAGGCCATTAGGAGGAGGGAGAATTACCCCAAAGATCAGAGTCTTGGTTTTCATTCCTCTCAGCTGTCTGACAATCTTCAGAATGTCCCTTCTCCTGCCCAAGGCTGTCATTTCTTAATTGTCACATCAATGCCACAGGCCTTTGCAGTCCATTAGGTCTTCCTGAACTTACAGCTTCAAACTTCAAACACAGCTTAATAGGTACTTGTTGGCTTGACAAGAAGACATAATCACACTTAAAAGGCTATTTATGATCAATTTCAGGCCATTTGGTTTGTCTCTGACACATTTCAAGAGAAGAAAAGATATTATCTAAGGCATTACACATGTTTCTTCACCTGAACATACATTTTCCATTTGCCTCAGGCTCTACCTGTCCCCCTCCAGCCCCTCACACATTAAAAAAGGTGAAGGGAAGAGAGTAAGGAGCTCATGCACTTTCATTTTCATGCAATGTGTCCAGAAGGAAATTCTGGGAGCCAAGGCCCTTGCTGGGTAAGAAACCAGACCCCGCCTGACCTCAGGAAGAAAAGTCCCTTTGAGACAATATCTTGGGGTCACGTACTAACCGTTTGCCAAGGCAGAGCACAGGCTGCAATCACAATGGGCTCAGGCTCAACCAGTTCTTCCTGCAAATACCAGCCTGCAGAAAACACACTCTGGGAGCCGCTGGACAGAGGAACGCAGTACGTGCTGCTCAGCCCAGGGCAGTCACCGTGCCACAGCCAGCAACTGGCCCAGCCAGGGAGCAGTGAGGAATGGCTGGACTCCTGGCTGGCCCAGAGGCCCAGAGCCTGCACTGGGTTTTTTCCTGCCTTCTCTCACATAACAATAGCCACTGCTGTTAAGCACCTACTCAGTGTGGTGACTACTTAGCACTGTGTGGGCCCGAGCTCTTTTCATCTCACATCAGCCCTCTGCATATGTACTATTCTCTCCCCATTTCTCAGTGGGGACTCCAAATGTCAGAAAGGCTGCGTCACTGGCTGTGGTCACACTGCTAAGGCTCTCACCTAGGACCCATACACTAAGTCCATCCCTGAGGTTTCTTACAGCTCAGCAGTCGTGGGAAAGGGCGATTTAGTGCTTCCTCATCCAGACCTTCTTACCCTGGTGATAGTGCCTATTCCTCAGACCCCCCTCTGCCTGTCCCCTCCACACAGAGGCTCTGATGACCCTGGAGCTACCTGTAATATTTTGCCCTGGCTGGGAGAAAATGTGCCCAGCAATCTGACTTCCAGAGAACTATCCCCAGCCCTTGTTTTCCATGTGCTGAGTCACTGTAGTTTAGTCCAAGATTTTTAGCCGGAACCATCATAAGAAACTATCTGGAATTCACCCCTCCTCCCACCCCCTGCTAGTGCTTATCGGCAAAGAATTTGTTAAAGATAATTTAGCCACATTCCTCAGCTTTCTCAGACCTCACCTTGCCCTGGGAGGATGAAAATGAGTCCCAGAATTAGGAAGGGCTTTCCGTGCCAGCCCGGTAAGCAGGCAGTGGAAAACACATTGCAGCTGGCTGAGGAGGGCCCAAGGACAGGGAACCTGAGTGCAGGGCTGCGTGTCCTGTGGAGGGCTTGCCAGTCCCTACCCCACACCATCTACCCAGCCTGACAACTTGTACTAAGTGCCTAATATGTGCAAGGAACTGAGTTAGGCATTGGTGATTGTACAGAGCCCATTGGTTAAGAGTGTGTTAGGCAGATGTGGACTTGAAGTTGGAATCTATTGCTTATTGGCTGTGTGACCTCAGGCAAGTTTTTTGAACTCTCTAAGCCTTATTTATCATCTATCATCTATCACTTATCAAACCGCACAAGTTGGTTGTGAGGATCAAAAGATGTATGTGCTCAGCAGAGTGCCTGACATATCATAAGTACTCAAGCCATAGTAGCTATCATCACTATTAAATACAATTATGGCACACCTTAATCAGTTCAATTCAGCTGCACAACTTTCATGGAGCACCTGGT
Organism: Noctilio leporinus; assembly: GCA_004026585.1. Taxonomy (NCBI): domain Eukaryota; kingdom Metazoa; phylum Chordata; class Mammalia; order Chiroptera; family Noctilionidae; genus Noctilio; species Noctilio leporinus. The sequence goes on from PVIW01003370.1 coordinate 64,456, forward strand.
ATGTGTCAGGTGTTTGGCTCTGGTGCAGCTGCAAAGAGAGAAACAATTCCTATTTTCAAGGCACTCCCTGGAGATAACCCATTAATAAATTATTACAGTATTGTCAGGGAAGTAGAGCAGCAGAGGGGATTGGGAGAGCAGAGACATAAGAAGGGTCAGTACAGTTTTCTGGGGAAGGTGATACCTGCGGTGGGTACTGAAGGGCAGGAGGAATTTTCCAGGTGAAGAGATAGAAAGCTGGAAAGTGCCTGCCAGCCTTCCAGAAGTAAGGTAGGGGCATTCCAGAAGAGGGGACACTTGAGCAAAGGCTTACACAGTACTCAAGGTGTGATGGGAATTGCCTCAAGGGAGGTGGAATGACCTAGGACAAAAGAACCTAGGGCTGGATGTAGGAGACAGTCTGAGATCAAGGTCCTCCCCTTCCTAGCTATTAACATTTGGCAAGTCCTCCTCAGTGAAAGAGATAACACGAGCTCCTTAACAGGGTTAGCTCTGTTAATAAATGCTGCCATGTTTGCACAGCGACAGTTAGGTTGGCTGCCGCGTCCTTTGCACTCCAGCTGGGCCCCAGGTGCAGACTTTTGGGCACCTACAAGGGCGTCACTATCTTACTTTGAAGAGCACTCATTGTGTGCCAGGCCCTGTGATAAACTCTGAGTCTTACTTGATTAGACTTCATAATGGACAAGCTAAGCACAATCATTATCCTCTTGTCTGTGTGTCTGGGAGTGAGGAGGTACCTAGTACACGTGCAACAAACAGGGACTTAGGAATTTACCCACATGAAGTCCCGTTGCCGGCCAGTGGCTGAGCTGGAATTTAAACGCAGGCCTGTTTGCCTTCAGTGCCTGAGTTCTTAACCACTGCGCTATTACCTAAGCCCATGAATGATGTCCTTTTGAAATGGAGTAATCACAAACTCTGATTCATTCCCGAACTGACCCATTAGTTTTCCCTGTCTCTAAACTTGCTAATTCTCCTTCTGCACAATGGGCCTGGCATTCAGTCTTGGGCTATGACGCCCATATTTCGAATACTTCAAATATTGTCCTGTGAATAGACTGTAAACAGAGAGGCGAGAAGGGGGAAGGAAAGGAAGGGCGGGAATAGGATGATTCCACAGCCACCAGCACCTGTCCTCCTGGGACCACAGCCCAGTGCAATCTCAGGCTCTCTGGCCCAGTCACTTGCTTCTCTCCTGAGCCGGGAGCCACCAGAGCCAAACACTTGGCAAGCCCACCCTAGGAGCCCTGCAGTTGGGCAGCAGCTGCGAAACGAGGGCTTGGAAGGGACACTGAGCTGAGCAGGAAGCAGAAGCCATCAGGACCTAGGCTTTCTTTTCCAAAGCACATCTGAAACCGGCGGCACGCTGGGGCAAAGCTGGCAGCCCACGGTGAAGGATGGACGGGGTGCCTGCTGGGCGACAGGCGGACGTTATGACACAAGGGCAAAGTATTATTTACTCCTCGGGAACAGGTGCTGCCCGGGACTCACAGTTCCCTGGGCTTGACTTCTCTGCCCACATGTCCCAGCCCTCCTCACAGGCAGCCGCTACCGGCGCCCCATGGCCCCAGCCCTTGGCAGCACACAGCTCCCAGGCGCCTGGAGGATGCCGGTGGTGGGCCGTCTCCTGCCTGGGACATGTGCTTGCTGGAACCAGCTCGTTTTACATAAGCTGTTGGCCCACATGTCAGGCGGTAACAACCTTTGGGCCCTGGTTAAGCTGCAACTACCCTGCCTGTGCCCACGCAGATGCCACGGGAGGCAGCAAAGGGAAAGTCACGGAGGAGTAAAGGGGAAAAGAACACGGCATATAAGTATCTTTGTGGAGTGGCAAGTTCACCTCTGGAAAATGCCCTAGACTCTGAACCATGATCAACTGTTCTATGAGAGGGGAAACAAACAACCATGCAGGCAAATCCAACTGCCACCAGCTGGCCTTTCCTCCCCTGATTATGTGTTATTTCCTTAAAGCTTTGGTTGGTAAACATGCAAGACTCAGCTGTTGGTTCAGAAAACAATACAGAAGGCGATTAAGACATTTCTTTGCACAGTTAGATTAAGGACAAATAGAGAAAAGGAAGTGAGCAACGGGCCTGGAGGTCTTGTTTGGCTCTTGATTGGACCACATGCTGTATTCACTCCATGACCTTCTTTCTGAACCCCATGACCCTCAGAGCACATCTGTGCCAACTGTGAACCAGCTCCCCAGCCTCGGGAGGCAGAGAGGGAAAAGTGCTGCGACCTAACCATGGAGGGAAGACAAATATGCAGATCATCACAACACATGCCCAGGATCACGGTGCCACGGGTGAGGGCAAACTCACACTGTGGGTTCAGAAGAGGACAAGATGCACGTGGTGGAGGAGCACGGGGGGAAATGGCCATGTCCTTTCCTGGTACAGACCCTCCTCCTCTCCCTTGGATCCAGAGACAGTGTCTTCACTGGCATCCTGACTCCAGTGCCCCTTGCATTCTGCTGCCTGAGGGTCTTTCTAACTTAAAAGCCAATACAGTCCACCCTTAATGGTGTGGCTCAGTGGAATGAGCACTGGTCTGTGAACCAAAGGGTCGCTGGTTTGATTCCCAGTCAAGGCACATGCCTGGGTTGCAGGCCAGATCCCTATTTGGGGACACTTGAGAGGCAACCATACATTGATGTTTCTCTTCCTTTTTATCTCCCTCACTCCCCCTCTCTCTGAAAAATAAATGAATAGAATCTTTAAAAGAAAAAAGAGTGGAACACAGTCCTCCGTTTAAAACCCTTCCTTTATCTCCATCACTCCAGGATAAAAGCTAATATGTCTCTCCATTCTCTCCTCCCTAGCCTCATCTCTGGAACTCATTCCTCAAATTGATTTTACTCTAGCAGTGCTGAACTTTACACCCTTGTCGCCCTGAATTGAACACTTATTTATCCTTTAAAGCTCATCTTCCCTATGATCTCCTCATAGTACTAATCATGCTGTTTGCTGTACTATTTTTCTATCTTCTTACAATTATTTGGATTATAATGCTTTATTTTCCTGCTAACGTTTACCGAGAGATTAGAGTTTCTGGGGTTCATGGCTGGATCCCCAGCATCTAGCACAACACCGAGCACATGCTCAGCACATGTTGGCACCCCTCTTTTTCTATTAAAGGGAAACTAACGTTCTGCTTGGTTTTGGCCACACCTAACATCCTCAGGGCCTGCACCTCCCTTTTCAGGAGTTTTTCCTGTAGTTCTTTCCAGCCCCTGTGCCCAGGCCTGTTACTTCCTCCCACTCCAACACTCACATACTCAACACCCTCCTCCCACTGCCAAGAGTGGGTAAAAAAGCAAGCCTGGTCTCAGGGCTTCCCCTGAGTTACTTTAAGCTCTTCCAATGATTTGATTTGATTTGTTCTACACCTGCATCTTATAACCTGTCTCTCAATACAGAGGTATTAATGAACTCTTAAATCTGGTGGGCCAGAAATGAAAGTTGATAGTAGGGGAGAAGATGAGAGAATAAATTGATCTTGATTGATCTTCTGGTGTCTCTCATGCATTGGCTCCTTTGGTCCCACAACAACCCATTTTACAGATTAAGACACTAAAGCTCAGAGACAGTAAGTGACTGTCCTATGGCCACTCAGCTGATGAATGATAGAGCTGGGGGATTCCAGCCCAGATTGTCTTGATTCCAAACTTAATCCTCACAACAACCCCAAGAGGCATACACTTCTGTGATCTCATTTTATAGATAACAGGAAACCAAAGCACAGAGTAACTTTCCCAAGGCCACACAGCCAGTAAGTGGCAATGCCTGGGCTCAGAGCCAAGCACTCTGGTTCCATTGTCTGTGTGTGTGTGTGTGTGTGTGCGTGCGTGCACGCGCGCACGTGCGTAACACCAAGCGTTACTCTCCATATAACTCTCCCAGTCTGGACTACAGACTCTGTTCCCACAAACATGTCACTCACCCACCCTCCTTCCTCCAGTCTTTGCGTGATGTGAGCCCATCATCCTCTTGGCTCATTATAGAATCCACCTCCATGAAGCCACTCTTGGTTTCTCTAACCTGATGTAATCATCCCTCCTTACCCTTCTGTGCAGAGTTCAAGTTCCTAGCAGGCAAGAACATGTTTTATAGGCAATTTTCCAAAGCATGCAATGTAGCAGTTCCTGGTTCAGAGTAGAAGCTATGAGGCATATTAGAAGGTACAACAATGAATGTGGCTGCAAAGTCCTAAGTTTTAGCCTCCTCTCCTCTGTCTAAAATTGTGTGACATGTGTCATGAACATTTTTAGTGTTTTTTCAAATTCTGATCACTAAAGACTACAGAAAAGTCTAACAAAGGTTTAAATATACATTATCCCACCACCCAGTCATGACCACTCTTTTGGTACATTTCCTTCTTATCCCCTCTCTATGCATGTAACACACATGGAAATAAATACTGGCCTGAGAACCCACAGGTCGCTGGTTCGATTCCCTAGCCAGGGCACATAACCAGGTTGCAAGCTAGGCCTCCAGCCAGATCTGTGGCTGGAGGCAGGTGAAAGGCAACCATACATTGATGTTTCTCTACCTCTCTGCCTTCCTCTCTTTCCATCTCTAAAAATAATAAAATCTTTAAAAAAATTGTTTTGTAACCTTTTTCACTTAATATTTTATAAGCATTATCTTTGATAAAAAATCTTTTCTATATGAGGATTTCTTTAAAATATTGAGGTATAATTTACCTATATTTTAAGTATGTGGTTTGATGAGTTTGTGTATCATATAAATGTTACCACAATCAAGATATGGAAAATTTCCATCATTTCCTAAAGTTCCTGAACACTCTTTTGAAGTAAGTCCCCATAATACCCTTAGGCCCAGGCAAGCACTGGTCTGTTTCTATGGCCTGATTTTTAATGACTACATAATATTGTATCATATGGTATGCCCTAATTTGGCCATTTCCCAATTTTTGGATATAAGGTTGGTGTCTAATTTTTCTCTGAAATGCATCACAACCCAGTGAACAATATTTGGTGATACTTCTGATTCTTTCCTTAAGATAAATGCCTGTACTTGAGTCATGAGGATGTAAAGTATAGCATAGGAAATAGAGTAGCCAAAGAACACATATGCATGACCCATGGATATGGACAATATTGTGGGTATTGCATGTGGGAGTAGGGGGCTGGGTGGAGGTGGGTAAAGGGGAAAAATTAGGGCAGCTATTAGAGCATAACCAATAAAATATAAATTACAAAAATAAATGCCCATATCTGGAATTGTCAGAACAAAGGACATGTGCATTTTTAAGACAAGTGATGAGAAAGTTGCTTTTAATTTTTCTTTGTCTCTGTTTACTCATTTGTAAAATAAGGATTAAAAGTTTCAACCTCAAGAAGTTGTGAGGATTACCTGAAATAAAGTCCAAGACATTTTGAGTAACTAGTAAACCTATCCACAATTCTTGGGGACTTAATTAAGAGGAGAGCCTGTCAGTTAGATGGACCAGGATTTGAACCCTTGACTCTGCCTCCTTTGCAGCTGTCGACCTTGAATAAGGTCAATTTACTTAGCCTCAGCAAGCCTTAATGCTGTCACTTGTCAAATTGGAATAACAGGCCCCATTCTCCGAGCATTTTCATTTAGGTTCAGTGAGATCTTCCATGTCAAGAGCTTAGAAAAATTCCTAGCTCTTCATTGCCCAATAATTTACAGTGATTAGCTTTAGTTAGGGTTCCTGGTTACAAATAAACAGGTACTAACTGTGGTAAACTTCAGAATAGGAAGTTATTGAAAGGATATTGGATAGTTCACAGAATCAACAGGAAAGCTAGAGAACCAGGTGTGGCAAATGGGCAGGAACCAAGGTAGACTGGGCAGCTATGTCAGTTCAGGCCCTGCACTAAGGAATGTCGGTCATGACCTGTGGTTGGTACTGCTGCCACCAGAGGCCTGCTGCTGCAGCTGCCACCAGACACCCAAATTCTGTGACAGTGATCATCTAGGGCCACTCTCCTGACTTTGTACCACTTGCTGCGGATGTAAAGTTCCAGGCAGAGCCGACCAAATGGCTGAGCCCAGCATACAGACTGGAGCCCTGGCTGCCAGGGATGGAATGAAGAAAACACTCACTTTCTGTCAGCTGCTGTAAAGGGGAAAAGTCCCCTGGTTCTCCCCAAAACTTACAGGCTGAAAGAATTCCCTAAAACAGGTGGCAGGCTCAAATTCTGGGTAGCTGGAAATGATGAGACCACTATGCTATTATTTTTAATAATATACGACTGAGTAAATATTTAGGGAATTGCATTTAATCTATAAACACCTGGTGAATGTTTCAGGGAAAGCATCATTTTAAAGAAACTTCTTAATGAATGCTGTGATAAAAAGATATTGCAAATTTGCACATTTGATAAAGTTATATTGAGTTTTCCTCCCTTGGGAACAGGTCTGCATAAGTTTTTGGTTGTTTTAAGGTGTGTGTGTGTGGTCACGGATGGACATAGAGGTGATAGAGGCTCACAGGGTAGGACGCTTTTTTCTAAGGTTACATAGTTAGTAGTGAGTGAAACATTTGCGATTTAAAGTCAGTTCTGTCCGCCATAGAATTCAAAGTCTGAACTACAAATATAGCAAAGCCAACAGCATGTGTATGACTGTGAGGAGCTGGGACTGGGGCCGTGGTGGCCAGGTGGACATAGCATGAGGACAGAGTGGGAGGCGAGTTCTCTGGGAAATGAGTTCTTCAGCAGTCAGATCAGGCATCCCAGTAGATTCCCAGGGGTCAGGGCCCCTGGCCCAGGGAGGTGGACCAGCCATTGGTACAAGAAATATTTTAAAAATTTGTTTGCTTTTGCTTTAAAAACTTTTTTTTTTTTTTTTTTTTTTGGTTGTAAAAGATTAAATGAATATATGCACACGCATACACTATCCCTGCCTTTTCTCACCCATCTTTCCAGGAAACTAACGTTATCAGCTTTTATGGATTCTGCCAAAATTCTTTCTATGCATCTGAGGCCCAACTTCTCTCCACTGTTAAAAACAGGAGTTGCTCTACCCACTGTCTGTCATTCTGCACAGTCTTGAAAATATTTCTCTGATGATATCAATTCTGAGCTCCTGTGACTGATAAAAACTTTCAGTTTCACAAGAGTTTGGATCTCCAGGTACTTTTTCAGCACAGGCTAAATCAAGCAGACTAGCTATGTGTCATCCACACTTGTTATTTAGGATAAGATTCTATGGTGGAGCCTTGCTTAGGATCCTGCCCTGCATATGAGTGATGGGCCCCTCCTCTGGGGCCCCATGCTCCCTGGGATTCTCTCTGGCCCAGTTCCAATGAGGCATTGGCTCTCTATTAATCTGTCTCTCCCACCAGATTGTCTGTCTTGTTCACTGTGTCCTTTAACAGCTGACACAGAACGGCTGAGCTTTCTAGACTAGTCAGCAAATCCCAAACTGCTTGTGTAGGAACCTCACCTTCTGAGACAGTGCATAGCTTTGGAAAACTCAGTTATCTGAGGGCAAAGAGACCCAGAGAGCAAGTCTGGGCACAGTGTGGAAGTTGGGGAAGAGCTGCATATGAGGGCATATGATTGGGAGGTTGAGGAGAGGAAGGCAAAGAAAGTAGACACAGTCTTCCAAGAGAAGTTTATTTATTTTATTTTTAGAGAGTAGGGAAAAGAGGGAGAAAGGAAGAGAAACATCAAGTGCGGTTGCCTCTTATGTGCCCCCAACTGGGGACCTGGTCTACAACCAAGGCAGGTACCCTGACTGGGAATTGAATAGGTGACCCTTTGGTTCACAAGTTGCACTCAATCCACTGAGCCACACCATCCAGGGACACAACAATTTCTAAGCACCTGCTAAGTGGCAGACCCTAATGATACAGTGACCAAAACTAAGTGCCTGTCTACAGGGAGATGACTTTTTCTGTGGACACAACGAAACTGAGTAATAGACAAGTTCTGTGTCAGGCGCTCTCTATTAAGTGTTTCATGATGAAACCCAAAGCAGGGCAAAGGGCGTGCTCTTTAGACAGGCCCTAAAGGGAAGGTGGCTGAGGAAATTATACTTCCGAAAAGGCCTACATAAAGTAAAGGAGAAAGTCATATGAATATTTGGGGAAGTCCACACCAGGCCTAGAACAGAGAGATGCAAAGGCCCTGAGGGCAAAAGGGGCCAACAATTCATAGCAATAGGAGGAGTGCTGTGGGAACAAAAGCCATCAGCAGCAAATGCTGACTGACAGCTCAAAGAACGGACTCTTCTGGAGCTTACATTGAGTCAGGGTTTGTTTAAGGATTTTAAATATACTAACTCATTTATGTTTTACAAAGAAAAGCCACTAGATAGGTATTATTATCTCTATTTTATAAATGAAGAAATGGAGGCACACAGAGATGGAACAGCTTGCCTAAGTGCACAGCTAGTTAAGTGATGGAGCCTAGGTTCACACTCCAGGCTCACTCCTGAATATTGCACTGTCTTTGGGTCAGAGCTTCCACTTTCATTAAGAGTATTGATAACCCCACTACCCTCTTGCCTCCTCCTGTAGGGAGCAGCCATTACTCATTCATTTACTCAACACAGCAGAGGTGTTTGCTAACCTGCACTATGTATATGCAGGGTGCTAGGTGCATGGAAACAAACAGGGAGGTGGACCATCTAGTTTGGAAGGCAGGAAAGTAGAGAGGCAGCAGCTGGGTAGTTAGAGTCACCCAAGAAAGAAACCTAGGATGTTAATAGGACACATATGACACCAAATACCTATGCCCGGATGGGTCCAGGAGTTGTAGAAGTCTTCCTAGAGAAAGGTGACCCAAGCCAGGTCATCCCATGCTCCAGGCCACAGGCCATGGAGAGTCTTTTCTCCCATCTCTCCCTTAAGGTGAGAACCTTGTGTCTGCAAACCCCACTAATCACATGCCCCATTGGTGCATACCTCTTGCCAGCAAATCCACTGGTAACTGCCCGCTAATCACTAACCACTATTATTGTCATTCTGAAAGCATGCCTCCTTTCCTCCCACCCTCATAGGCATCTCCACCCCGTGCCGGGGTCTCATGTGTTGAGCAGCTAAAAAGTGGCCCTTTCCCCAAACCAAAGGGATCCTGGAGAGCTTTGGAAGTTTTGATGGATGCATGTTGGATTTTAATCACTGATGGGAGAGTATTTTGGATGCAACAGCACCTTCTGCAACCCCCTGGAGTCACAGTGTGAGGGCAGCTGTGGCAGGGTGATGAGGGGGTGGGACAAGGCCATGCCTACTCATCCAGCTGGTCCTGGAACCAGCAGGCAGGAAGGAACCACGAGGCTTTGGAAGCACAAGAAAGGGAAAACCGACAGCAGGGTCCAGGAGAACCCCCTCAGCCTGGCCAGCTCCGAGGCTTTCTCTGCCAACAGTAAATCCTGGGGTGCTGCAAACCCACAAACCCTGGCTCTTATATTTTTCATCAGCAAGGGAGAAAAAAGGTAAGGAAGTAGGTTGCTCTTAGAAGGCTGTTCTAATTTCAAAGTTAAAAAAGGAGTTGTTATTGATGTCTGCCCAGAGATAGAGCCAGGTCCCAGGAGGCTGCATTTGTGGTTCCAGTAAAAGAAGTGATGTTGACATGGAATTCTTGGATTAGCTTCATTTCATGAAAAAACAAGCTGCCAAACCAAATGGGAAATGGAGTTCAGTGGAGAAGTATGTGCTGACTCCCTACCCCCCACAAACTTGGCTTCCAATACCAATCAGCACACGACTTCGGTTTTCTAACCAAAGTCCCAGCATCAGGGAATTTTTCTGGCAGGTCCCCGAGTTCACAGGACATGCAGTTTTTGTTCCTGGTGGGCTATTTCTCAGCAGGATCGGCCTGTGCCCATAACTTGTCACTTGTCAAGCTTTCTGTTCTGTAGTGGAGGAAAAAAAAAAAAAAAGCACTGGGTAGAGATGATTGGAACCAGACTAGCTGCCCTAAGAAGGTGCCTCAAATCTGGAGATCTCTTAAGAAGTTTCAAGCTTCTAGTTCCTACTTACCATGTTCCAGAGCAGGGTATCTGCTACTTTTCACAGTCTGCATTCATGCCTAAAAGTCAGGACAAGTTTCTATGCATCAACCATCGAAGATGGAAGATCAATTTCATTCTCACTTTAGAGTAACCTACCAGCTCTGTGACTTTGGACAACTTGCTTAACCTCTCTGTGACTTCAGTTATTAAATGGAAATAAAAGATCTATATTATGAGTAAAAGATCTATGAGTTTTCTGTGAGGATTAAGTAAAAACACCTGTAAAATGGTAAGACATGGTCTTCAGATGCATAAGCACTCAATAAATTATGGTAGTTATTTTTATTAATAATATCAGTCAGTGTATGTTCTTCATTGAGATTCTTTTGAATAGAAAAGGCTAAAATAAGAACTAAAATCTACTCTAACTAGCTCAAGAAAATTCAAGGTATTGATAGGAGAGGTTAGGTGGTAGATGCAAATTATAAGGATGCAAATTCTCTCATCTAATATGGGGCAGGAGGTATAGGTAGTTGAACTTCAGTGAACTGGAATCAGGAATTGAAAACCTGGAGCTAAGACTCCTTATTCTCTGTCCCAGAGGGTCTCCTAGACCAATGCTTGCTGTTCACTATAAAACTAGGTGAGGTGATGGAAGTGTTCTGTGTCTCTGTTGTGCAGCCGAAGAACTGAATTTTTAATTTCTAATGTCATTCAGATAAATGAATTTAAACCAAACAAATTAAATTGATCAATTGATTAAAATTATTTAAATAGAATTCAATGGCCACATGTGGCTACTGTATTCTACAGCATAGTTCTAGACTTAGCCTCTCTCCCTCTCTCTCTCTTTCTTTTCTCTCTCTCCCCCCGCCCCGCCCCCAACCCTACCCGATCCTCTGACCCTCTGCACATGGCCTACCACAGTTACCAGATCCACTTTGACTGCCTGGTTTCTCTGCTCAGGGCTCACTTTTGACTATCATGCCTCTCCTTTTAGTTCCAAATCTCAGGAGAGAAGTTGGATTGACTGCACTCATCTTTTCATGCCAAGATGCAACATAAAGCCATTCTATGTAGGAAACCCTTGGGGTCAGGGATTCATCATGAACTATCAGGCTATGGAATCTGAGGCCCTCTTAACACGGCTGGGTGGGGATTCCTCCAGAGGGGCTGTGGGGGCTCGATAGATGGCTCTGGTGCCCTGTGCCTCTTATGTGAGTGTGGCAATGATCCAGAGGTGGAGTTGGTGTCTCAGCCTGGCCCAGGAACTGGATAGCTAAGGCAGGAAGCAGGACCATGTGTTTCCTGGGTTTCTGCAGTGATTCAGGCGCTATTTAGAAGGAAAGCCCAAAGGGCCCACGTCAACAAGTGAATCTGGGAGGAAGCAGATAAAGTACGAGGTGCCCTGCTGATCCACACCCAAGGCTGGGAGTGCTCCTCATGTGACAAACAATGAATACCTGAAAAGACCAGGTTTGGAAAAAAGTGTTTTTGTTTTCCTCCAGATTCCCGAAAGAGTAGAGACATGGCTTAACATTGGTGATGGGGAACAATGGCCAACTTGGGGAACTGTGTCACTGTGAACTCTTGGTTTCGCCCCATTAATGGAGCTTGACAGGCCTTCTCGGTCAAGCAACTGACCAGGGCCGGCAAACAGCTGCTTGGCCTAGCCTTTGTTTTTAGGCCTTTTAATTGGTTTGTTCGATTCTTTGAATAAATGGAATCAGTGGGTTGTTTAACTTATTAATCAAACGCTACTTGTTATTAAAGGGACAGCTTCATGCCCCAAATTGTGATAGGTTTTGTGGAAGGGTGTAAGTATAGGAGCCATGTTGAAATCCGGGGGATATTAACTCCTACCTCTCACAGTTGCCTTGAGGAAGTGGTGACTGCAGTTAAAGACAGCAAGGAGCAGGGAGGAGCTGTGTGGCCTTTATCCTGGCTTCCACCCAGGCCTGCTCTCCTGGACCAAATCTGTCCTCCAGGCAGCAGCCTGGGAAACTGGTCCTGTAGATCTGTACCAGGTTACTCTGCTACTAAAGACCCCTGGTGATCTCCCATTGTACCTAGAATAAAATCCAAGCTCTGACCAACAAGACATCCTGCTCCAGCTACTGCCCTTTTCCCTGACCCCATCTCCTGTGGCTCTTTGCCTGGGCTCACCCACCCTGGCCACATGGGCTTCTAACTGCATTCCACATTGAGCTCAGTTTCATGTTAGGGCCTTTGTGCACTGGCAGGTTCCTCCTCCTAGCGTGTTCTTCCCCTGGCTTTTTTTTTTTTTTTTGTATGACTGGCTCTGGTTATTCATAACACATCATCAGACGGGTCTTTCTGGCTTTTGCAACTTAAAGTATTTCCCTGTCAGCCTTGATTGTACTCTTCTTGCCTTATCTTCATTGTTGTGTTTACCATTTGCTTTAGCTTATTATTGTTTGTCTTCCCCAATAGAATAGCCTGTTCAATGAAAGAAGTCATTCAAGTGGGGCTTTGTCTTGTTTGCTTTATATATTTGCAACTCCTAGGCCTGCACAGGGCACAGGTGGGTCCTCAGTTGTTGTTTGGTGAATAAGTGATTGACTTAGAGGATGGACTCAGGGTACAGAGTGGAGATTTTGCAAAGATCTGGAATTGAGTTTAATTGTGTGATGCAGGTTTTAATGAAAAAGAGAGAGAGAAAACTAAGGAATCAACCCTCTAACTTCACTGAGTACAGGTGTTGTATCTTCCTGGGTCTCAGTCTCCTCTGCTCCAAATGGCGATTACCCTGTCACCAGCCTGGAGTGACCATTCAGAAGCGTGCCTCTTTCACTTTCTAAGAATGCTTTGGAAAGACTAACCTGGATTGAGTGCAAATGCATAGGGAGCCTCCAATACATTCTTGAATATCTGGTTGTGCACCCTGAATTTCAACATTTGGATGTCTTGCAGGTCCCTCTAGTTGAGCATGTCCGGTCCACACTGAGATGCTCTTGCTCACACCTGCCCTTCCTCCCTGTTCCTTGCCTCCAGGACTGGCCTAGCCTTCCTTCCAGGGTGGCAGACAGAAATCCCAGCCTGACTCTCAACACCCGCTTCATCCTCTGGCTTCATGTTAAATCAGCTGATCCCACCTCTGCCTTAACTCTGCCCAAATCTGTCATCTTGTCTTTGCCGTAGTCCAGAGCCCTTTTCTTTCTTGCTTAGATTACTGAAACCACCCTCTTATGGGGCTCCTTGACTTGACTCTCTCCCTCTCTCCTCCACACACACACACAGGTAACCATACCACGAGAAGGTGGCTCGCTAGCTATTAACCAGGAAGAGAGCCTTCACCAAGACAGCCAGCATACTGGAACCCTGGTCTCCTACTTCTAGTCTCCAGGGCCAGGAGAAATAAAGATTTTTTGCAGGTCTCCTGTTGACAGTACTCTGTTACAGCAGCCAGAGATGACTAAGATAAGTAGTAGAAGGGGAAGTAAAGAGAGGAAGTCCCTTCTCTCTCTCTCAGGGTATCACTGAAGATAATTACATAATTACAACAGAGAGGTGGGGAATAGAGAGAACAACTTGCCAGTGTGTGTAGAGCACTCTGCTGGGTAAATGCCTTTTCTCATTTGACCCTCCCAACCCCCTTATGGGAGTAGATACTATATGACCTTCCCTCCCATTTTTAAGCAAATGATGCTTTATCAACAAGCCAACTTTGCAAATAACATGAGAAATAATATGAAGGGCCAGTCAACCTGACTTACCATGTGATGGCAGTTCTTTCTCAGCAAAGTTTTCATGTGATGTGCACTTGACTTTTATGTTTGGTAATAAACACAGCAAGGAATTTCAGCACTTTTTGTTCTTTGTAGGTATTGTTTAAAGTTCAGTTTTATGATTATTGAAGTGATATATGCCTATTGAGTCAAAAAGCACTGTGTGCTTTGATACAACGGGTAGTAATTACCTTACTGTTCCCCACTCTTTCCTCTCCCCCACACAATGCAATTTTCTATGGTCCAGACAACCCCTTCTAACACTTGAGCTGACTTTCATTATTCATTTTCATATCTCCCAGTAACCTGTTTATATTGCTACTTTGTGATTTCTCCATTTTGAGCATTATCTATTGGTTTTCGGATATTAGAACATAAGGATTTAGCCCTGGCTGGTGGCACAGTGGATAAGGCGCTGGCCTGAAAACCCAAAGGTTGCTGGTTCGATTCCCAGCCAGGGCACATAACCAAGTTGCAAGCCAGGTCTCCAGGCAGGTCTGTGGCAGGAGGCATGTGAAAGGCAACCATACATTGATGTCTCTCTCTCTGCCTCTCTCCCTTCCCCCTCTCTCTAGAAGTGATGGATAAAATCTTTAAGAAAACAAAAAAGAAAAAAGAACATAAGGATTTAGCTTTTCCAACAACTCACTACCTACAACACACATTTAGACACATTTTCTCTGTTCTCCTACCTATGCCCCAACTGGGTACAACTTAATTTTCTCCAGGTAACTATTTTCACAGCCATGTCATATAGCACACTGTATTTTCTTTCCTGTGTAAGTTTTAAGTTCCTCTGGAATTCTTTTTCCTTTCTTTTCTTTTTTAAATTTTATTTATTATTTTTAGAAAGAGGGGAAGGGAAAGAGGCAGAGAGGGGGAGAGACATGAATGTATGGTTGCCTTTCACCTGCCTCCAACTATGGACCTGGCTAAAGACCTGGCTTGCAACCTGGTTATGTGCCCTGGCTGGGAATTGAACCAGTGACCTTTGGGTTCACAACCCAGTGCCTTAGCCACTCTGTGCCACCAGCTGGGGCCTTGGAATTATTTTTCTTACGTTTTAAATTTACTTCATTTTCTGCGTACTTATATAATTCAACCTCAAATCTGTCTGCAATTGCATATGTATTTTCAAATACATTTGGTACTTGATCAATTTTATGTTCTCAAAGCAGTATCTTTGGGGCCTTCCGGCTGGTGCTGATCCAGATAGGTGGCACTAGGCCTGGGCTACAGTTGTCATCTCAGAACTCTGTTATCTCAGGGTCCTTCACCATCATCTAGGGCCTTTCTCGCGCCTCTCTCTCAGGTTGGGTCACCCGTTTTCCTCCTTCTCAGGTTATTCTTCATTTTGGAGCATGGGAAAAAGCATGTTTGTTTTGACCACACGTGCACATGTTGAACTTGCCACCTGTAACAGGGATTCCTCGTTTCACGTCAGAGATGAAAGCAATTGAAGTTCAGGAATATTAAGCAACTTGAAAGTTGTCAAGGAGGCTATTTCTTGTGCCAGAACACCTAACACACTGCTATCTATTTTCCCTTTAGAGCTGTAAGCAGCCTTAGGACAAGGGCCAGGTTGGTCTTATTCCCTTTTGCCTCTCCTGTGGTGAGCCCATCCAAGGTGCTCAACTAGTGTTTCTAAGTGAACTTGCTTGGCCTGATTTTGGAGGACATTTCTTACATCTCAGCAATATGTGTTTTGTTTTGAACTTCTCAAATCCAAATAATCTGTATGTAATTATGTAGACCCCCACCCCCCAGCTCTTTCGTGCTTGTTGTCATTTTAGGAGAAAAAGAGACATCTTGTCTGCACCTAAAAGAGCTGCAAACGTTTCCAAGGAAAGGTCCTGCCCTCGCCTCATTCCTGAATCACAGAACACTCTCCCGAAGTTTATTTGCATGAGCTATACAATAGTGTGGTCTCAAAATATTTTTTTTTCCTAAAAGAAAGACTTGCTCCAGCAAAGGCAATGCTAAATTTATGACATTTTTTTTCCTGTTGTTGGGATATTTCGTGGAAACTGGATGGAACAAAGGATTTATTTTTGTGAGGTTCAGTCTGTGTATGGGGTACTGTTTGTTTGCTGCCCATTAAGTCTGAGCATCTCAGCTTGGGGAAAAAAACATTCTCTGATTAATAAAAACAACCTGAAACAGATCCCTTCAGCTGGGTGACTGTATTATGTTGAAACGTAATGTAACAAACACGGCCCCAGTGCCCTCCCCAGAACCCAAACCTACCACAGCTAAAAATATCCCTGGTCTTTCTCTGCAGCTCCAAAACAGGAACAGCATAACTTGTTTGCCTTATTATACATTCTGCACAGAGATCCAGCCCCTCTCTCATCCTGGCTTTCATACATGTAAACAAGTTCTAATCAGCTAATTACAAACTGGACAGATCCAACAATAGGCAGCAAATTCTGCATAAACATGGCTACCCAGAGTCCTTAAACAATGCACTGCTCACCCTGGCCTCCGGGGAAAATAACCAAACCATCACTTAAAGGAGACTGCCCTTAATATTTGCCCAGCTCTGTGGACATGCAGACGGGTACTCTGTGTGTGTTAACCTTTTTAATCTTTACCGTCCATCAGGTAAAATCCTATTATTATCCCCATTTTATAGATGAACTGAGGCTTCAGGCAATAAAGGAACTTGCCTGTTCACCCAAGAAGGAATAGGAATAATGTCCACACCCAGCTGGGTTCGGCTAATGAACATTATATCAAGTGACCTCACCTGTGCTCCCATAAAGCCGTGACCTCTCAGAAGTAGAGGGAGATGAAGGACTATCTTCCCTCTCTGGCCCAACTCTAATTACTATTGGCCCCTAAAGATAAAGGCACTCACTAGAGACTCAGAGTTGGGGTTGGGTCTCTGAGGATCATCTAGCCTTGAGAATCTTTTCTTCTATAGCAGATCCAACTCCCTGGGAAAATCATAGGCTTTGGAATGAGGCAGGCCTGTTCGCATGGCTTGACTCTCCCATTCACTGATTGTGTAATGTTGGACAACACGGATACTGATGATAATGAATAGGTAATGAGTGTGCTCCATGGGTCAGGCACTGGCTAAACAATTTGAAAACAACATCCTCCCTTGCAGTTCTCACCACAACCTCCGAAGCATGTCATTGCCCTTTTACAGTTGAGGGTGCTGAAGCTGGAGGAGGTCACGTGCAGGGGACAGGTTAGTGTAGTAGCTAAAAGCACAGGCTATGGAATTAAACATTCCTGATTCAGGTCTTGCTTTCTACTGTGTGACCTTGGGCCAGTTGCTTAATCTTTCTGAACCTCTTCCTCCCTAAGTAAAAGAGGTATACTATATAATGCATAGTTGTTGTAAGAGTAAGACAACCTTTTGTAATAGGTGTTATGTAATAGTTGCTTGAACTTTTATGCCTTTTACAGAAAAAAAATCCCAATACAGTCTTAGCTATAATTATTTGAAAGACCTTTTAAATATTTTATCTGAAAATCTTTCTCTCGATTGCTCGTGATTCCTCTCACAGTACATCTAGCTACAGGGACAAATTCTGGGCCTTGGAATATAGATCCAAATTTATAATTTATTCATTCAACAAGTGTATTTTTGAGTAGTAGGTATTCTAGTCTAGCCAACAGGAAAAGGTATAGATTATAGTCTAGAGTGTGTATGCAGTGGAGGTGAGGGAGGGATATAGAGAGACACTAAGTGAACAAATAAAACAATGTTAAGTGGTTATTTTTTTCTTCCCCAACTATAAAGGAAATATAACAAGACAATGTGGTAGCAAATGACATGCATGTGATGGGGATGGGATGGGTTTATTCTTTAGGTTGGGTGACAAGGAAAGGCCTCTTGCTGAGCTAGGACTCGGAGTCTAGAGCCCAAAGGTCATCAGGTGGTACAGAGTGAGCCCCGGGGAAGGGCAGGCAGGGAACAAGGTCATAGAGGATCTTGTAGCTGAGCCCACAGGTGTGTATTTTATCCTAAGTCAGCTGGAAAGACACTGGAGGAAGAGACATATTTTGTTTTATTTTTCAAAAAGGTAATCCTGGCAGGAATGTGGAGAATGGGCTTTAGGGGAGAGGGCAAGAGAGGAGTCAGTACAGAATTAGGAGCCTTTTTGCTGTAATCAGGGTGCAAGATGCTGTGGACTTGGTTGGGGATGGTAATAATGGAGAGTGCAAGAAGTGAATGGATACTGGAAATATTTCGGAGGAGAAAGTACAGAGTACTTGCTTATGGGGACAGAGGAGGGGAGGAAATTAAGATAACTTCTAGGTTTTTGGTTTGAGCAACTGAGCGGGTGATGGTGTCCTTGATCATGACTGGGAAGCACAGTGGAGTGCAGGGTGGCTGGGGAATGAAGAGCTGTGCTGAGACTATGTGAAATTTGGAAGGTCAATTTGTTATCTACATGGAGATATCAGGGAGGCAATCGGGCATATGTATGCGAGTCTTGAAACCTGCAAAGGTGAGTACTAGAGGGATAGATTCAGGACACATCGGCTTAAATTGGTGTTAAGTTGTGGGATGGAATCAAATCACCCAGGGGGAGAGTGAAGATAGGAAAAAAATCTCCAATATTTAAAGTCAAAGAGGTGAGGGTCAGCCAAAGAAACAAAGGATATGCCAAGCATGTTAGGGTATAGCCGGTAGAGTTTGGTGCCACAGAAGCCAAAAGAAAAACCGTCTTTCAGGAAGGAGGGCCGGGTAAACTGTGCAATACTCCTGCAAAGTTCTAGTAAGAACAGCAAAGTAACCATTGAGTTGGGTTGTCTGCAGGTCATGGTCACTTTGCCAAGAGCTATCTCGCTGAGTTGTCTCAGAGAGAGGGGTGACAGAAAAGCAGAAGGGATGAGTGAGAAGAGAACAGGAGGTGGGGAAGGGCAGAGGGTGAATGCAGATAATCACTTCTAACATGTTTTGCAGTAAAACAAAGTAGAGCTTCAGACCCATGGAGGGGAATGTGGGGCGAAGGAAAGTTTAGTTAGTTTTGTTTTTGAGAACTTTGATTCTTGACATTCTGCAGAGAAGGAAGGAAGGAAAGCAAATAGAGTGATCCACAGAAATGAAGAATTTGATGCAGGAAAGAAAAGAGACACTTAGGGAAGTTCTGTCCAAGACAAGAGGGGATTCTATCTGGGCACCAAGTAGGTGGGGCAACCTGAGATGGGAACAGGGGTGTACCCTTTGGAGAAGTAAGAGGCAAGGCTCAGGATATAGGCACAGGCTGGGTTAAAGTGGAAGTTTTGTCAGAGGGAAGATGTGGCAGTTCCCATGTGATTGTTTCCCCCATCAGTGAAGAGTAAGGGAGAGTAATATAGGAAGTTTGAGGAGAGAGGAGATGTGAACAGTAGTTTTGGGGCAAATGGTAAGTGAAGATAATGGAGAAGTGTTTGCCAGTCAGGGGAGAGTACCCACTTGAGATCTGTGCCCATCGAAATTAAACCCTGGCTAGTGCGGCTCAGTGAATTGGTCTGGGAACCCAAAGGTCACTGGTTCGATTCCCCAGTCAGGGTACATAACCAGGGTGCAAGCCAGGTCTCCAGCCATGTTGTTAGCTGGAGGCAGGTGAAAGGCGACCATACATTGATGCTTCTCACCCTTTTTTCCTCCCTCCCTGCCCTCTTCTCTGAAAATAAGGAATAAAATATTTTTAAAAATTAAAGGAATCCCCTCTGCAATAATCAGTGGATTCTGCAAGAAAGCACAACCGCATAGGTGCAGATGTGAGTGTTGCAAAGCTGGAACTTGGGAGGTGAGCGTGTTGGAGGGAGTCTGCAGGGACCGAAGTAAGAAAGAACTGTGAATGGAGTGAGAGGAGAGTGAGGTGGCTGATGAGAAAGTGCCGGGTTAGTAATCATCGAAGGTCTCCCTGGGGCTGAGGATTTATTGGGCAGGAGGACCAGCGAAAGGGCACTGCAAGCATGGAGACTGAGATGTTTGGGGTGAGGGAGAGACCAGGCGCCCCCAAGCCAAAGCTCAGCCGGGCACCATCCAAGCCAAGGTTGGGTTTCTGTTACTTGGAGGGTGAGCTTGAAGATGCAGCATAAACTAAGGAGCAGCATCTAGGATGAAAAGACTAACCATTTCTTATTTAACAGGCCTAAGCCAGTTTGTTGGTTTAATGGACCATTTCTTGCCATAGATAGCAGCCTCCAGCGATCAGAGGTGGATGGCGTGCATTTGGAGAGTACATCCGATCCCCTCACCTAGCGCCCTGCAGATGTGTGATTATGTATGAAAGCAGATTTGAGACCAGATTCTGCCAGATTTGTACATGTTAGCAATTTAGGCACAAAACCCCTAATCAGTTCTGAGTGAGAGCAGCCGGACAGGGAGCCTCCAAAGCCTACTGCCTGAAAGATTCACTTCAAGACAGACCAACCCCCGAGGCAGACAGGTCAAGCATGACAGTCCTGTTCAAAGAGAAAGGCCCTCGAGGGATGCTCCATCAGACATGCTACCAAATTCACTGATTTTTTCCACCTCCTTCTGTAAGCATGGTGAGCTGGATTGTCCTTCTAGCTAAGCTACCTGGAGCATGGCTCTTTCCGTAGCAATGAAAAATGATCTTTGACATTCCTAACCCCAACAAACAACTCCCTAGCACATTTCTTTCTCTCTTTCTTTCTTTCTTTCTTTCTTTCTTTCTTTCTTTCTTTCTTTCTTTCTTTCTTTCTTTCTTTCTTTCTTTCTCTCTTTCTTTCTTTCTCTCTTTCTTTCTTTCTCTCTTTCTTTCTTTCGAAAGATTTTATTTATTATTTCCAGAGAGAGAGGAAGGGGGAGAGGGAGAGAGGCATCAATGTATGGTTGCCTTTCACTTGCCTCCAGTTACAGACCTGACTGGAGACCTGGCTTGCAACCTGGTTATGTGCCCTGGCTGGGGAATCAAACCAGCGACCTTTGGGTTTACAGGCTAGTGCCTTATCCACTGTATCACCAGCCAGGACAGATTTCTATACTTAAAAACCTTAAGTAGTCTTCTTCAGAGTATGGATTTCTAAATAGGACCTTATGGGTAAAGGTAATATACACACATGCATTACACCTTTTACAAAAACGTACTTTTAAGTACATTGTCAGACATGTAATAGGATACAACCAGAAAGGTGAAAGGGGCCCAGGCAACTCTCTAGTCTAATTGGTTTGGTTCATTCCTTTATTCATCCAGTCACGTAACAGCTCTGGAATGCCCATTTTAATGCCAGGCACTGGAGTTAGAGTGGTGAATAGGGAATAAAGTCCCTGGCATCGTGGAGTTCACATTCAATTGAGAGAGGCTAATGATAAACAAATGAAATATAAATATATCATCTAATGTCTGGTGGTAATAGCTCCCATGAAGAAAAATAAAGCAACGTCAGTGGCTAGAAGAGCTTTGGCCAATAGAAATAATGAAAGCCACATCAAGTTTTCTAGTAGCCACATTTAAATAAATAAACTGAAACAGGTATAATTAATTTTAATGATATATTTTATTTAACTTAATATAAAATATCCAAAATATTATCACTTGAGCATGTAGCAAATACAAAAATTATTGAGATACTTTATATTCTTTTTTCCAAGCTAAGTCTTTGACTCTAATGTGTGTATTTTGTAGTTCAAGTGCATCTCCATGGGATTAACCACATTTCATGTGCTCCATAGGTACAAGGGGTAATGGTTACTATGTGGGACAGCACAGAGTAAAGGGACAGTGGGCTTATTTTAGACAGGATGGCCAGAGACAGCCCTTCACAGAGAAGGTGACATCCAAGTACAGACCTGATTGAAGTGGAGGAGCAAGCCAGGTGAATGAATATCTGGAGGAGATAAAACACCAAGAACAAAGGCAGTAAGTTGGGGAATCAGTTTGGCAAAATAAATTGTAGGGAGGCAGGTGACTAGGCTGGTTTGTGCCTTTTGCCCTTTTCCTTCCCCTCTTCCTCCTTGGAACACAGATACAAAACCTGGAGGGGCAGCAGCCGTCTTTCTACCCCGAGGACAGGCGAAGGCTCTGGAGTTGCAGTGTCCGGGTCAAATCTCACGTCAGCCACTGAGTTGTTATTTTCCCCCCAGTCCATTGCAGATTGGTGGTTTTGTAAAATACGGTCACTTAACGTTAAAAACACACGATGAACTAAAAAGAAATGAACATATGAGCAACACAAGAACAACTTTTAAAAATAATTTTATTCAACCAACATAGCATTGCTACAAAATATTTTTACTCTGTTTGTGTACTCATTTTGTAGCAGACCATGACAGCAATTAGGTCCAAGGACATCTTGAGTAGCGCTGAGCTATAATACCATAGGTAAGGTTTTCAACCCAGCTGAGCCTCATTCTCCTCATCTGGAAAACAGTTATAATACTGGTACCTCTTTCATAGGTTATATTTTTATGGATTAAGTAAAATAAAACTGGCCCAGCAATGTTAGCAAATGTTAGCTGTTACTAGTTACCACACGTTTGTCTCCCCAGGTGGCTTCAAACTTCCTAAAGACAAGCACTGCCATAGCCTGGCTTTATAAATCGTTCACTCTTGGTGCCTGCAGAGTGGATATTCATTCAACAAGTTACGGTTGAATTCTTGGAAAGAGCTTTGAAATCCTCAGGTGAAAGGCATTGGAAATAATTCCAAAAACTATCATTTTCCCTTTTCTTTTCTTTTCTTTTTTTTCTTTTCTCTTCTTTTCTTTTCTTTTCTTTTCCTTCCTTCCTTCCCCCCTTCATCTATTCATTCAGTCAGTAAGTTATTTATCCATTCAGTTTCAATGTAGTATAACGAAATGATTATAGCAGTTTTGGACTGACCTAAGTTCAAGTTAACTTCTTCACTTACCATTTTGAGCAAGTCACTTTACCTCTATGAACTTTAGTTTTCACACCTAAAAAAAGGATATAATTACATATACCCTGTTAGGTTGTTGTGAAGATTAAATGAGATAATATGTGCAAACTATCAGGACTCCCTAAATGGAGTACATGCTTTCTACTCTGCGGAAAGATTTAGTGCAGAAGGCCGTGCTAGGCGCCGACCAGGATGGAGGCGTGGCACTTTTGGCTCCGTGAGCATTTCTGAACCTTGTGCTGGCAGCACCAAAAGATGCCAGCAGCTGGTAGCAACCTGGCACCAGCATCTGGCAGAGATGTAAACATGGGACCTTACCCCATTAGGCCCTGTTCTTGCCCTCCCTGCCTGGAGGCTAGTGGCAAACACCCACTGAGCCTGTGGGCTGCGGGTGGTAGGAGGTATCTGCTTTGAAGTTGGCAATTGCACTCAAAGTCTTCCCTAATTTTAAAACGAGAAAAAGAAAAAAAACAACAACAAACTACCACCAACAAGAACCCTCTCTGTGTGGCCTGCCGCACTGGATAAAAGCCTTGCAGAACTCATCACTCCTTCCGGGAGAAGGGTATAGAAACCTGCTCTTACAGCGCAGGGTCTGAGGGATATCCTAAGGTTGATCTCTTAACACAAGATAGTTAATGTGGCAGACTTGGTCTCATGTGACCCTCAAAACACTTTTCCACATAAATGAGTTCGCTTCTTTTTGATTTGTTTTTTAAATTGTAGGAAAATACAATAAAATGTACCTTCGTGACCATTTTTAAGTGTACAGTTTAGTAGTGTGAAGCACATTCATGTTGTGACTCTCCAGACCTCTTTTCATCTTGCAAAACTGAAACTGTGTTCCCTTTAAAAAAACAACTCCCCTTCCTCTCCCCCCTTTAACCCCTGACACCCACCCTTCTATTTTCTATCTCTGTGAATGTGACTACTCAAGGTACCTCATGTAAGTGGAATCATACAGTATATTTTGTGTGTGACTGCCTTACTTCACTTAATATAATGCCTGCAAGTTACATCCATGTTATAGCCTGGGTCAGAATTTCCTTCCTTTTCATGGCTAAATGATATTTCAAGGTGTGTATAGACTACATTTTGCTTATCTCTTTATCCCTTGATGGGTACTTGGGTTGCTTCCACCTTTCGGCTATTGTGAATAATGTGCTATGAACATAGGTGTACAGATATATTTTTGAGATCCTGCTTTCAATTTTGGGTGTTACGTATCCAGATGTAGCATGGCTGAGTCATACTGTAATTCTAGTTTTAGATTTTTTAGCAATAGCCAAACTATTTTCCATAGCTGTGGCACCATTTTACATTCTCAGTGACAGTGCACCATACAGTCTAGCTGATACTTGGTTTTTTTTTTCTTTCTTTCTCTTTTTTTGTAGTAGCCATCCCAAAGGATATAAAGTGATATTTTATTGTAGTTTTGATTTTCTGGTTTGTTTCTTTAAATCATGATTTTGTATAACAGGTAACTGATGCTTCAAGACATGAGGTGACCTGCCCAAAGGTCATCCAGCTATTCTGTAAAGTGACCAGGCTGCACATGTTCTTTTCTTGGGGCAGGTCTAGAAGTCAGCAGCAGAGCCTGCAGGCCCAGAATGTGACCCCTGCTGCACCCAAGCACCCATTTCTTCAGCCAGCTCCCCTTCCATCTATCTGCTCTACAAACACCTGTCCAGGCGGAGAGGGAGACCCTGGAGACAGGACTGCAGAGCCTGCCCTGCACTCTGAGTGGCCCTGTAGCATTGCCAGCAAGTCAGGAACCCTGCTATGCCTCATATTCAAAATGTGCGAAAAGTGCTTGAGCTCCACTTCACAGGGTCACTGTAGGAGAATTCCAGGGAGTCCTGCCAGTCAGGAGCCCAGGCATAGAAAGCAACATCAGGCTGTGGAGATTCAACCAGGCCCCTCGCCTCCTGCAGGTCAGCTGGGGCAGGATGGGAGACAGCCATAAACTAAATATTTACGCAAACCCTCACTCAGGGGCAATGGCTAAAAGTGAATGCTGAGGAGGAGACGGCTGGTGGGAACTGTTCTTTCTGTCTCAGTTTTGGGAATAGGAGTTGAAGGGGAAAGGTTAAGACTCATTTCAGCATTTACAGTTTAAAATTCTTGGCGAATTTGGGATGTTCCAAACTAATCAACCCCTTCCTTTTTTAGAGTAGAATCAATTTCATTTTTCTTTCAGGGAAGCATTCTTTTGAGAGGGTTTTAGGATTTTTTTAATTTAAAAAAAGTCCTCAAGTGATGTGTTGTAAGCATAGAAGCATAGAGGGGAGAGGGGAGCTTATGGAGGCTTTCACTGGCTCTATACCTCAGCTCTGTGAGTCCAGAACTGCGATGATAGCTCCTTATACACACAGTATCTAGAATGTCCTTTTTTTTTTTTCTGGAGCATAATCGATAACTATTTGTTTAATAAGGCAGTTTAACCCAACCAATATTTTAGGCAGCTATTATGCACCAGGCACCACTGTTATATTAACTTTCAGGAAAGTGTGCTCTTATTTGGGTCCAGTGTAAATAAATCTAAGCCTCACAACTCTGAGGCAGGAAGTATTATTCACATTTGGGCAAAGAAAGAACCAGAGCCTTGAGGTAAGGGGTGTTTTGCCAGAGTTCTTCTATCTTGTAAACAGCAGAGGAAGGATTTTCACTGTGTCCCTCTCATGTCACCTTGGTACTCAGGCCCCTACACCCTGCTTGCCTCCTGTGTAACATTAAGCCCTATTCCTAGAATAAAAGGGATGAGAGTTGCACCTTTTCCTTCTCTCAATCAGGTTACAGAGGTGCACACTTTTTTTCCCCCTCCACCCAGGAAGAGTAACAGAATTCTAGAGCTGGAGGAAAATATGGAAGATTCCCTGTCTCATTGCTGAAGGCTTGGGTGGAATTCACAGAAGCCCCTCCCGGGAGCAATAAGGAGCTGTCTGGTGAGTGCAAGGGGCGAGTCCGCTCTGCCTGCCTGCAGTCATTGCTGGCCTTGCTAATTAGATCTCCTTTCATCTACTGAGCTCCAAGAGCTTTTACCCACATTAACTTGTTAATCTTAGCCCCATCCTTCTGATGCAGATGACAAGCATAATGAGGTCTAGTCAGGAGACAAAACAGAGCCAGGAGACAGCAGCAGACCCAGAAGAAAAACACGGGACAGCTGACTCCTCCTCCTTGGCTCATTGTCTCTCCTGCTGACAGAAGTGTTTTCAGCTTCGCCTACCAAGTCTGAAAATAAAGCACAGTCGGAATCTTAAGGCACAAATTTGGATGTGAAAAAAGATTACTTTTTTTTAGCTTCAAGTTCAGCTCAATCTGACTCGGCCCTTCACTCTACTGGCAGAGATTTGATCTCAGCTTGACCTGGTGCTAAATGCGTCCACATTCTCCAGAAGCAGTTTTAGTTCTGAGGCCCACAGCAGAGAAGACTTCTTCATGGCCCCTGCAGTTTTGGATCTGTGCTGGTTGTTGTGGCACTGTCCATGAGCTAAGCCTATGGTTTCAGTGTCTATGGCATGGGCATTTAGGCCTGAGCAGCCATGTCAATGGTTCAGTGGGCCTCTCCTTGTAGTCCTACAAGGAAATGAGGCTTGGGTCCCCCTGGGTGGCAACCTCAGATCTCCATCACATTTTCACCTCAGAGAATCTGCCTCTACCACTTAAAGCAGGTTCTTGCCCTTCTAGGATGGAGCAACCCCCACAAATTTTGGCTCTTGCAAAAGCTAGGAAGACAAATGGTCTCCTAGCAGCTTTGGTACAGCAGATGCCCCTGAGGCAGAAGATGCAGCCTGCCAGACACCAGATCTTTCAGTTCTATAGCAGAGAAAACAAAGCACAATTGACATGCCTTAACTTTCCCACCATCAAAGCAATGGCAGAAAGGAGGAAACAGGTGTATTAGTTTGCTAGGGTGCCAGAGTAAAAAGCCTCAAACTGGGAGACCTAACAACAGAAATTTATTTTCTCAGCAGTCTGGAGACCAGAAGCCTAAGATCCAGGTACCAGCAGGTTTGATGTCTCCTGAGGCCTCTCTTGGTTTGCAATGACCACCTTCTCATCGTGTCCTCATGTCGTCTTTCCTGTGTGTGCATATCCCTGGTGTCTCCTTCTGTGCCCAACTGTCCTCCTCTTAGGAGAACATGCATCATACTGGATTAGGGCCCACCCTAATGACCCCATTTTAGCCATATCATGTCTTTAAGACCTTATCTCCAAACAGTCGAATTCTGAGATACTAGAGATGGGACTTCCATGTATGCATTTTGGGAGACACAACCCATAGAATAAGGTTTTACTGTTTTAAAAAATGGTCCCCAATCTTTGCCCCATGGAAACAGCAATGCTCCTTATCAGACTTTGGTATCTATGGACCTGGATTCAAATCCTTGCTTTAATGTTTCCTAGATGTGTGGTTTTTAGTTAGTGTTTCTGGGCTTCAGTGTCCCCATCTATAAAATGGAGATAACCATGGAAGTGCTCTAGGGTTTAAATGCGACAGTGTCAATGAAACACTCAGCATGGTGGCTGAAACATGGTAAATTGCTCTGTAGTGAAAACTATCCTTTATCCATCACTGCTCTGATTAATTCCAACTGCCTTGAAGTTGTAGCATAGAGGCTACTTCCTCCAGGAAGTTCTCCCTGATGTTTTAAGCTTTGGTTGGGAGCACCTCTTTGATATTTCCCTGATCATAACATGTAACACACTAGGTGGGAAAGGTCAGCTGAAGAGTCCATATTCCACAGCACAGGGAATCCTGCAGGAAGGCATCTGTCCTCCTCACAGCTGACTGTTAGAATTTAGCATGCTGGATATAAGCTGCTGGATGTTAAGAAAACGGTATAGGAAAGAAGGAGAACTAGCAGCATCCTTGACCTCTACCTGCTACATGCCAGTAGTACCACCACCCTGAGCATTGTCATGTGACTCCAGACACTGTCTAATGCCATCCGATGGAGCATGTGGGAAGACATTTTTTAAAAATAGCCCCCCTTGAGAGCCACTGCCATAGAGTGACTCCAAAGCTCAGATCACAAACTTGAGCATGCATCAGAATCTCCTGCACTAGAATCTCAGAAACACAGATTGCTGGGCCTCTGCTAGCAAATTCTTACGTTGAAACCTAATTGCCGAGGTGGTATTATTAGGAGGAGGGGCCTTTGAGAGGTATCAGGTTGGAGCCCTCCTGAATGGGATTAGTGACCTTATAAAAATGACCTGCAGAGCTGCCTCACCCCTTCCATGCAGCGAGGGTGCAGTGAGAAGCCTGGGACCCAGGAGAGGGCCCTCACCCGACCAGGTGGCACTCTGAGCCTGGACTTCCAGCCTCTAGAATTGTGAGGAGTAAATTTCTGTTGTTTATATGCTGTCCAGTCTGTGGTATTTTGTTATAGCAACCCCAGCAGACTACGCTTCATTCCCAGAATTTCTGATTCGGTGCGTCTGGGGTGGGGCCTGGGAACTTGCACTTCTAACCGGCTGCTGCTGATGGTTCTGGGCCACTTGGGAACCACACCGCCTTGGAGGTGGCAAAGCACCGGTTTCCAGAACATTCAGAGACATGTGCTGAATAAGTTTTGGCTCAGTGACTAGAGCTGGCAGAGTAAAGAGAAAGCCTCAGACTAGGGCCCTGGAGAAGCACATTTACACAGGACCTCCCAGGCTCAGGCAGCAAGGAGACTATAGGGACAGAGGGAGGGGGGTCAGCTCAGCCTGTGAGTCAGGAAGACAGCACTGGCTGAAGGCAAGGGCATAGCCAGGGGTTCTGTTCCCACCAGTCTTATCGACAGAGACTCCAGCCCTCACCAACTTTAATTCAATACAGGTTAAATGAGTACCAGATAGGGGCCAGGCACTCTTCTGGGTGTGGGAATACATGAAGGCTGTAACAGGGAAAAGATCCTTGCCCTCCTAGAGCTTGCATTCTGATGCAGCAAGAGAGAAAATAGTGATATTAAACAAATTGTATAACATGTTAGAGAGCATAAGTTCTATTTAAAAAAAAAAATAGAATGAAACTAGCCATGGGAAAGTGATTGCAATTTTCAATACTAGAGTGGCTAGCAGGTGTGCGCTGTAAACATTGAATAACTGGCTTTCTGGCAATGTGGGTGGGGGCAATGTCCTGATTTGTGGTCATGACCAATTGCAATTGTGTAAATATTCCCATCATAGCAGATTGCAAGCAATGACTGTGACATCATTGAGCATGACATTGGGAAGAAGTGAACAGTATCACACCATTTTGTATGTCTACTCTACAGATACTACGCAGATATAATACATGTAAATAATCTTGAGTATAGGTAATGGGAAATGTAAAATAATTAAGAAGTGATTACTTGGGGGTATTTTAAATCTTGATTTTTATAATCATTTTTAAACTTTAAGTTTACCTAATTTAACTTTCCTTAATGATTGTAGATGAGCTGACTCACAAATTTCCCAAAAATGTAATGATCAGCTCTCAAGGGTTGTTACTAGCCAGCTCCAGGGCACCACCGGTGTTCCGTTGTTAGATCTCCTTGTTGAGAAAATGACACTGGACAAACGACTGAAGGAGTTGAGGGTGTAGGGTGTGCAGTTACCTGGGGAAGTAGCACCTTGGGCCTGGTGTACCCACATGGTCATGCCCTTATCGACCAATATAATGTCCCCTGGGGCTGGAAAGTCTCTGTCCTCACTGCTGTGCCTAATGACAGCCTTCGGGGCCAACCTCTCAGATGACCTCTTGGGTCAAGTTCCTTAAATCCTATCTGGAAATACAAGTGGCTACGGAGTCTGTGTGAATAAAAGAATGGACTCCAAGCGAACAAATGATATCCCTTTATGATCCATGGCACTTTAAACCCAGTTGTTTTAGCCCATTTTATTATGATTCTGACCAGGCCTGTCTCCCGGCAGAGCCCTTTTTCAGGTGTATGAAAATACCTGGCTCAGAGTGGATATTTCATAAGTGCTTAGTTATTGAATGGACCAACAACACCCGATGAAGGCCAGGGGGTGGGATGGGCCCCCTTGATCTTGATTTGGGTTGGTTAAGGCACGAGTGGGTTTTAGTTGACCGCCCTCCTGTTGGGCGAGGCCCACAGGCCAACCCCCTCCAGCTGTGGTGACGCTTTTAGCATGGCTACCTCTCCCCATCTGCACAGGTGAGGCACAGGGGACTGGGTCATGCCACAACCACAGTTATTCGCAGCAGCAGCCACCGCCTGTCAGGCCACAAGCTGGGGCTTTCTTAAGACCGTGTTATTACTGAGTCCTCACAGCCATCAAGCTGTGGGTGTTCTTATCCCTATTTTACCTATGAGGAAAATAAAGCTAGGAGAAGCGGAGTAAGTCACCCAAGGTCACCTGTATAGCTTTCACTTTGCTGCATAGGTTGAGTAAGAACTGGTTCCAGGTGGGAAGTAGGTCAGTCATGTAAAATATTAACTGTGATAACACCAGGCAGCAAGGCTGAAAGCTTATTAGACCCGCCAGCCTGACTTGGGAGAACAGGGGGAGAAACCTGTGACCCCACGACAGGCAGAAGGACAGGTGGCACTCTCGCTTTCGGAGCTGTGGCCCTGAGCTTGGGCTTCTGGGCTGGAGGGGTGTGGGAGCTCTGGCCTAACCTGAGTGTTAGGGGAACCTCAGGAGAGTGGTTTTTCAGAAAGCTGGCTCTAGATCTTCTTCTAGTTCCCCTAGGTACCATGTATTCATTATTTGCTCACTGAAACAAGCTGAGATAATGTATTTTTTTTAACTATTAACTTTTTTTTTCTTTTCCTGCTTATTTCCCCCTTGAGGCATTAGCCTGTTCTGGGCCCATGCCTGGGGGTGGGGAAGTACAGGGAGGAAAGCTCCAAGAGCCAGCAGTAGGTCTCTTCCTTCCTGGCTTTGCTTTCCAGACCCAAACCCTTAAGGGAATGGCGAGGATTGGGATACCCCCAAAATGTTGGAGGGGAAATACAGTAAAGAGAGAGGAAAGATTCCTCTGATCCAGCTGGGTGTGGGGAGGTGGAAAGAGGTTAGGGAGAGCAGGGATGGGATGGTCTCTGAACAAGGGGTGGGGTGGGTGGTGTGCTGTGGGTCCTCAAAGTGCTTTGGGGGTCCCAGGGACAGTGGTGGTCTGCCTTCTTCCTAGGCAGAGGCTTGGGGGAAACAGGAGCCTCATGAGGAAAAGGCTGCAGAGATGAAACCTTAGGTTCAGAAAGACTTCTGTGTTGGAGCCTGGTACTGATGGAGCAGAAGGCTCGCATGCCCAGGAGGGGCCTGGTGGTGGTAGTGCCCTGCCAGACTTGGGGGCATTGGAGGGGACCAAGGTCTGTGGGGACTGCTGCCTTAGGACCAATCAGGATGCCGGGGGCTCTCATCAGAAGGCTGGTGGACCAGTGACATAAGGTCCAGCTTCCATGCCTCTCGAAGCCCTAGCATGACATGATTTTCTAAAATTTAGCCACAGCCCCAGGAAAAGGGAGAAGGAAGCCCCAAATTGACAGTTTCCATTTCTTGTACCCTGGGGGTATAGTGGCTCAAAATTAAAATTGAGTTATAGAATTATAAACTCTTGAAAACATTTACTGAGTCCCTAAGATCCTTGGCACTAGGCTGGGCACAAGGCATGGAGGGTGGAGAAAAGAAATGAGTGCTTGCTTCGGCAGCACATATACTAAAATTGGAACCATGCAGAGAAGCTTAGCATGGCCCTTGTGCAAGAGATGACACACAAATTTGTGAAGTGTTCCATGTAAAGAAAAAAAAGAAAAAGAAAAGAAATGAGTAAAATAGGGGTCTACCAGCGGCTCCTCTGTCTGCATTCCTGAATGAGAAGTGATGCTGAGGCTTGACCTCCATCCATGGTCCTCTAGCGTGTGCAGGAGTAACCACCTGTGTTTATTAGGCACTTAGTTTGTACTCATCCTTGTACCAGGGGGTGTTCTCCACTCCATTTTAGATAGGCTCCTGGGGCTAGGAGACATTCAGAAGGTTTTGCAAGACCACACAGCCAGTCAAGTGTCCAAATTGGGATTCAAACCTTAGGGGTCTGCCACGCCTTGAGTGGTGTCCTCCTAATAAGACATTAAAATCCTAACTCCCAAGACCTGCAAATGTGACATTATTTGAAGAGATGGTCTTTTCAGAGGTAATCAAGTTCAAGTGAGGTCAGTCGGGTAGGCCCAATCCATTACGACTGTATTCTTACAAAAGGGGAAAATCTGGGCACGGATACAGGCCTGGGCACAGGGAGAATGTCATGTGAAGACAAAGGCAGAGAGTGGGGTGACATATCCACCAGCCACGGAGCACCAAATATTGCCAGGAAGCCACCAGAAGCTAGGAGAAAGGCCAGAGAAGGAGCCAACTCTGCCAACACTTTGATCTCGAACTTCTAGCCTCTGGAACTGCAAGACAATACATTTCTGATGTGGAAGCCACCCAGTTTGTGGTGCTTTGTTACAAAAGCCCTAGGACACTAAGGCAGCGGTTGCCTCAAGACTGACTTAAACCAAGTTACGCAGCTCCTTTGCTGAACCTACACTACTGGTGCACTTGGGTTCCACAAAACAGAATGTTTCTTTCCCTCTGCTCTATTAACCCTCATTTTCTCCTGTCTCCTTTGCACTATTTTATCTGTATTTTTAATTGAAGCCATCTACTCCTTCTTACCAAAGACCTGACTTAAATGCTCTATGATTCTACTTTCCCACGTCACCCGGAATTCCAGAAACATACCATAAACTCTCAGACCTCCAGGGTGTGGCTGACTCCGCTCCCTGTTTGATGTGCCCTCCACTGTGTGCCTGTGTGGTCACCTGGAAAATCTTAATCGTCCTGCAAGGCTGAGTTCCTCCAAACGCCTTGCATAAAGCCATCCCCCCAGTCTGATTTGCTGTCTCCCTCTGCTAACGGCAACAGCATGAAAACATCTCCACATGGCATCATTGTTGGTAATGGACATGGTTGTCCTCTGTGGTATCTTGAATGCTTCTTGAAGGTCCAGGAATAGTAGGCATTTTAAACCCTTCCCACGTTCTAAGACAACCGAATCTGCAGACTTTAGCCTGGAGTTCCTCATCCCTTCTTTCTTTCCTCATTTCTCAAATTCATCTTCCCATGAAAAATAAATATCTTCAAATTACTCTAGGCTTGGCATACACATCGATCCTATTAACAGATTTTTCAACCCAGGCAAGCAAAGCTTATCCCACTTCCTTCCTTCCTCCTTGTATTTTAACAAGGTTTTGTCATCTCCTTGAGCTATAGCCGCAGCAGATGATTTGGCTGGGTGAGCATTTTATTTTGGCTTTCAAGGTTGGAGCCTTCTATCCATATATTATTACTTAAAAAGAACATCAGCTGAACAAAAACATTCAGGTTTAGGCCATGGATCCTGTCCAGTTTCAGATGAAGGCAGTGGCCTTGTTACTGCAAGACTGGACTGCGGGCTGGCTCTCGGAGAGCCCAGGGGTGAGGAGCAAGGTGACAACCATGGCTGCGGCCACTCAGTGGGACACCTGCCCTTGGCAGCCGCCAGGGGTTGGAGGACCTGCTGGCCTGGCTCTTTGCAGGGTCTGTGCTGAGAACTCTTCTTTTTGGGAAAACAAATCAACTTCCTGTGAGGAAACCTCAATGTGGGCAGGTTTTCCTTGAGAAGAAATCGTTCCGACTTCTGCCTCTCTGTGGTGGCTTTCTGCCTCAGACCTGAGAAAGTTAACACTGCTTCTCTGAGAAGGCTCAGAGCTCTGGATTTTATAACAGTTACCCCAAGAAGCCAGTTACGGGCCCGGTCAAGGGGAAAGGTGGCGACTTAAACACTCTTTTTCTGATTTATCAACATAGTCCAACAGGTCCACAGGCACAATTTTATCGAAGAAATATTTAAGGAGCATGTTTAAGGCCAGGGGCTAGCTCTGCAGGGAGAGGGCTGGTGGGAGACTTTTCTCCTGGCTGCTTCTTACACCCTACATCAGACAGGTAATCCTCAATGCAGATATAACAAGATCCTAAAGTGCAGTGGCTTGTTAAGTTAGAAGTTTAGGTCTGCTTTGGGTGCTGGTCCAGCGGCAAATGATCTGATGGGGATGGTCCTGCCACATTCGTTGTATCGCTCCCTTCTTAAGAACCCACCCAAATCTTTGGATCTTAGTAAGGGTAAGAAAGAAAAGAAAGTGCTTACTTAGTGCTCCACTCACAACCCACTAGCCACAAAGTGGTGACATGGTCACCTTTAGTTGTAAGAGATATTGGGACATACGAGGTCTGCCCCGAAAGTATTGAGCCATACACTAGAGAAAGCACAATTATCATTGGCTTGATACTTTAGGGACAGGCCTGCCCAAAGTGCCCAGTGGAGCACCTATGTGCCCAGCTAAAAATGAAATTCTTTCTTGAAGAACAAATATTGATGGCTATATACTAGTCGCCTTTGCCAACCTTTCTTTCATTTATTCATCCAACCAACAATTACATATTGAGTGCCAGTCATACATTTGGCTCTGTTTTTATGCAGTTGCTTGTAATTCACCGGCAGGTTGGAAAACATGCTCCACTAGGAAGTTACATTGTGCTGTGTCCCCTAATTAGGAGTTCAAATGGCCTTTCAGGGAAGGAAAGACTCATTCTGACTACAGGGATTCATCAGTTCCATGTATTTGTTGAGCGTGGTGCTGGGCAGCCGCTGGCCCTAATGATCCCCACCTTCTGGTAGTCATGCCCTTCTGCAATTTCCTCCCCTCGAGAGCGGGCTGGACTGAGTGACTTGCTTCTAACAAATAGAAAATAACAAAAGTGATGGCAGGTCACTTCCGAGATTAAGTTACAAAACAGCTGTAAATCCCATCTTGCTTGCATAGGCCCTTTCTCTGTGTGTGCCTCCCGCTCTCCCTCTCTCCCCATTCCTGTTCCCCCTCTGCCTGTCTGCCCTTCCTCTGGACTAATCCAGCTGCCGTATTTTGAGTAACTCTATGAAGAGCCTCCTGTGGCAAAGTTCTTCATAGAGTTACTTCCTCTTCATCGAGTTACCTGAACTGAAATAACATCTTTAGTCGGGAGCCCACAGGCCCTGGAGCTTGCCGACAGCCATGTGACTGAGCTTGGAAGTGGGTTTCCTGAGGCCTGCCAGCAGCCTCATGAGTGAGCATGGAAGCAGATCCTTCTGCAGTTGACCCTTAGTATGACTGCAGCCTGGCTGACACCTTGATGCTGCCTTGTAGGAAACCCTGAGCCACAACCACCCAACAAAGCCCCACGATCAGCAGACACTGTGACATAACGAACGGTGGTGCTCTAAGCTGCTGAATTTTGAACTAATGTGTTATGCAGCAACAAATAACTGATGCAAGTACCTACCATTTCAGGTAGTATGCTAGGCTGTAAGAATATGACAGATGAGTCACTGGGTTTGGGGAGAGGACGAGGCAGGTGTCTATACAAACTTGGTTCTTACAACACAAGTTGGTGAGTGCTGATGGAGATGGGCTAAGCCGGAGAGAGTGGCCCAAAGGAAGGGCTCCTTATCTGGAGGAGGGAGATGAGGAGAGTCATCCTGGAGATGACCCTACTCCCAGGGGTAATTGGGGGAGGGTCATTCCACAAAGAGGGGACTTGTGTAACACTTGGAGGTGAAACGGTGCGGTGTCTGCTTGGGAAAGGGGCACTATGGTTTGTGCAAAAAAGCACACAGAGGTGAAGATAGGTGAAGCTGGAGAAGTAGTGACGAGAGGCTTACTTGTCTAGTCTTGTACCAGTGACTTATTTGAAAGCAGTATTATAAAGTCCTGCTTTGAGTGAAAGGAGGTGAAAACAAAAGAGTTAATAAAGGAACTAGCATTGTTCTTTTCAGCAGTCCAACACTTGAATTTTAAGTAGCCAAATTTA
The DNA here is from genome assembly GCA_004026585.1 of Noctilio leporinus. Classification (NCBI taxonomy): domain Eukaryota; kingdom Metazoa; phylum Chordata; class Mammalia; order Chiroptera; family Noctilionidae; genus Noctilio; species Noctilio leporinus. The sequence continues at coordinate 99,871 of PVIW01003370.1, forward strand.
ATTACCTAGAGAACACAGACAAGAGTAATTTGTTTCTGCTGTTTTTGCTCATAAAATTGAGTGGGGAACTGATTGTTGACATGTTTCTATGGAAAAGTTGTGGCTCCTATGGAAAAAGCAGTTCAGGTGATGTTGGATGCTTTTGCAACTGGCAGATTGGCCTTTTCTGCTTTAGGGTTTTATAAACCTGTATTTTGAAAATCTGAGGAGGGGTCTGGGAAGCATAGTTTTTGTTCGTTTGTTTGTTTAGCTGATTGTTTTCTTTTCTTTCCCTCCCTCCTTTCCTTCCTCTCACTCCTTCTCCCTCTCTTTCTTTCAGTTCTTTGAAATGTTGAAGGTTCCATAACATTTCTAGGCTCTGAGAATCAGCACTGCAAGGGATGAAGGAAACAAACCTCTTTTCCATGCCTGGAGGATTAGCTCTAAAGATTCTCAAGCTGGTTCTTGAAAAGTTCTCTGGGTTACTACTGCTCATGAGTGATTCCAATGATTCAGCAGGTAACAAGATTATCTGAACCACCACGGCTACAAAAGTAAGCTTGTGGATGATGGTTGGTCCAGAGTAGGAAGAAATAAAAACATTCAAATTAACTTTTTAAATTAAAATACTTGACACTACCATTTCAAAATGGCTTTCTGTATCTGAAATCCTCAATCAGTAACATGAAATAATGGTTAGGTGCCTCCTTGCACAATTCCTTGAATCTGGAGTCCCTGTTCATGCTTGTGGGAGCAGGTGTTTTGAGTAGACTCCTAGAAACAAAACATCACTTGTGTTGGGTTTTGCAGAAGGTTGCTTAATCTCCTTCCAGAAGTGATCTGGCACCCTTCTCATGTCATGAAGTTATTTCCTCCTTTGATCCTCATATATGAGTGGCTTATGCTTTTATTCCTACTTGCAGGAATGATAGTATATTACTCTCAGCTGAAAAGGCAAAAGGATCAACCAGGCAGAAGAGACAAGGTGCTGAGACTGCATCCTAGAGCAGGGGTGTCAAACTCATTTTCACCAGGGGCCACATCAGCCTCGCGGTTGCCTTCAAAGGGCCGAATGTCATTTTAGGACTGTATAATGTAACTATTCCTTAACAGCTAAGCCAGCGGGGCAGAAACAAGGTGCTGGGCTGAAGGTGTCTGGCCAAATAAAACAAGGTGGAGGGCTGGATTCAGCCCACAGGCCTTGTGGTTTACCACCTGTATCCTAGAATCTCTCTTTTATGCCAGCCATCAACCCTTTCGTAGGGAGGTCTGGGGTTCCAGAGGAGACACTGGGTGGCAAGAGGGTCTTTAAGGATCCCAGGGCTCCTTAAGGCTCAGGTTTGTATAGCCTGGAAAATGGTTTTAAACACTGATATTCTCTACAAGAATGTGAACAGTTGGAAAATATGGGCCCTATTTTTCTCAGCCTTGTCTCTCTCCTACCTAACGCAATATCCACCCACAGCAGATGCTTAGTAAATATTTGTTGAGCAAAATTGAAATATACCTGTTTTATTCAGCCCATATTTTTTGAGGCCCTGCCTTGAATTAGACACCGCATTAGGCACTTTGGGGGATTTGTAGAGAACAAAGAGCTGGCTTTGACCTTTGATGAGTTTTCCATCTAGTTACAAGGCTCTGGTAGCAACTGTCTCATACATCCTGGTATCTCAGTGCTCGGTACAGTGCTTGGCCATAAACATCTGTCGTTTAACTGTAACTTCAAACATCTGGACCCAAAGAATTGCTTCAGACTTCTTCCTCATTGTGCACCTCTCCAGATCTGCCAGCCCAGCACACTCAGTCCCGTAGATTTATTCCCAGGGAGCCAACAGACTGTTATGGTCAGCCAGGAACAACAGCCACGAGGAAAATAACGCATTGCTTTTCATCTGAGTGTTTCAAAAGGAACTGAGGTATTAAAATAAGGTCACAGTTGTCCCCATCAGATCGTCTTTGCAAAGGAATTACAGGGTTGTGAGCCAGCAGTGACCACATGCACCTTTGCAGTCATCAGAACCAGTGTTCTCCACACTGAAAGCAAAATCAAATAAACAAGGTCGTGCTGTGGACTTCCTTGACCCAGACTTTCAGGAAGGAGCTGACACACTGCCCAGACTCGCGCTCACCCACATAGCTCCGAAGCCAAACAAACTCAAGAAGCTTGTGTTTTCCCAGCTGTATGATGCACTCACTTCACAAAACGACTAGCCAGAAAACAAGGAAAAGGAAAAAAAAAAAAAAAAAGCAAAAATCCCCAAACCCTAGCTCAGACCAGGCAAGGAAAGAACTGCTCCAGCTAGCCTTTGTTTTTCAAATCTTCATGAAGCATCGAGAAATATAAAAACAGGGAAGTTAGAACTATGGTTTTTGATTGTCAAAAAAAGGACACAACGTATTTTTTTCCTCTAAAGATGTGATCATGGTATTACCCTGCTTAGAAATGTCTATTTTATCATGTTCAAATCCTTTGGTATCCCTTTCAGGTCTTTTACAGCTTTTTAAAAACAACCTTTCTAGCCCTGTCTGCCGCATTTCCTCTCACTCACAGCTGTTCGGAGCTTTGGTAGGGCTCCCATTGTCTTTAAAACTTCACATGCTTTCTTGCCCACATGCTTCTGTTCATGTTATTCCTTCTGATTGTAAAAACCTTCCTTGCCTTTATCTTTAGGGAAACTAATTAATCTTTCAAGACCAGTTTAAAAACGTTTTTTGCTATCACTCACCCCAGTAACAGAATTAGCTGTTCCTATGTCTGTCTCCTCATAGATCTACTTTGTACTTCTTATTGTACTTATCCGTGTATCATTCATTCATTAAACAACATTCAGTGTCTTTGTGCTTTGCCACTAGATATACTGCTAGGCCCTGGGGATCCAGGAATAAACGTCCCTAACTAGTGGAGGACTCAGCAAAGAAATTAATTGTTGCCACACAGAATTATAAGTTTTTTGGTAAAGGTAAGTACAGATGCTTTGGTAAATCAGAGCAGGGTCACATATCCCAGTCTGATTGCTGGGAGAGCATCTGGAAGGCTTCCTGGAGGAGACTTTTGACACCTCTATGAGAGGAGATGCTATGATTTCTGGCTTAAATGAAGCTTAAAAATTAGTTGTGAAACTGAATAACTTATTCAGTTATTAGTGTTAATTATTGACTAATAAATAGGGTTGTTATTAATAGCATTTATTAGTCCTATTAACCAAACTTGGCTTTAGGTCTTAGAGTTAATTCATGCTATAGTTTGATCACCTCACAATAGTGGTAATGCCATATTAACTTGAAGTTTTATTTCCTTTACTTTTATCCCATTTTTCCTTTTATATAGTAGACAAAAATCTAAGCAGGAATTTTGATTGCCAAAGATTCTTTACCAAATAAATAATCCCTGCAAAATGTTTTAATGCATCCTAAATATATCCCAAGGAATTCTCTTTATCTGAGAAGTCTAACTCTCTCTAAAATATCTCTTAGGTTGACCATTTGATTTACTGTTACATTTAGCAAGAAATGGAAATCTTTTAATAAATGTACTGCTTTAAAGTGTATCCATAGCTTTCAGTAAAATCAGCTCTTCATTATTTTTTTGAAAGATTTTATTTATTATTTCCAGAGAAAGAGGAAGGGAGAGAGGCAGAGAGGAAGAGAAACATCAATGTATGATTGCGTTTCACCTACCTCCAGCTATGGACCTGGCTGGAGACCTGGCTTGCAACCTGGTTATGTGCTCTGGCTGGGAATTGAACCAGTGACCTTTGGGTTCACAGGCTGGTGCCTTATCCACTATGCTACCAGTGAGGGCCATTCATTGTTCTTGATTGCTATTCTTTGTCTTTTCCATCTCTTCCTTGAGCTACTTAGCCCCAGCATGTGTATCCCATAAAAGTAGACAAAACATTCTGTAGAAGACAGCTGGGGCAGAATGCTTAACTCAGCATTATTCTGATGCACTGCCTAGTTTCCCCGCTCTTTTTGTTATGGGTTTTAGCTCCACCTTTTTTTTTTTTTTTTCATTTTGTTCTTCAAATGTATTCCTCTTTTAAGCTACTTGATTGTGGACTGTATTATCTCCTTGTTCATGGTTTAAATGAAATATTAATAAATTAATAGCTTTGGATTCCAAATAACTGTCTTTCGTGATTAAGTAGGAGACAGAAGGTATAGTTTACCTTTGCATTATCTGTGTGTAAAGGTTTGCTGTATAATATACATGTATAATATACAAGGCAGTGAAGATGATTAGCCTTTTAAAGAAGAACAAATGGTCACAGAAGCACTAGTTCTACAATATCATCCTTAATTACTTGGCATTTTTATCTATCCATGAAAGCAGACCCTGTAAGGCAACAATCTTCATATCTTTGCTTGCACACTCCTCCAAAAATTTTGAAAACTATATACCTCTTATTCACTTTAAAGTAAACATTTTAAAGGTTTCATGATAAGTTTACATAATTGCAAAGAATGTGATTTCTGACATATTATAAATATTGCCATTTAACAATAAAGCTCTTCCATTCCTCTCTTAAATGTTTTTCAAGAAATTCTAATTACCACAGCAATTTGAAACCAGCTACCATGACTTGATATCCATCACCATCTCATTAAAAAAATACATGAACAAGCTTTTCTTTAATAAACATTTTCACCATTTTTTCTCCTTTTCACTTTGCCAACAGAATTTTATTCTAAAATAATGTTTTAGAGTTTAAAAGTCTTTTATTTGTTACTCTCTCATACTTCTTTATACACTCACACACACATACACACACAAATAAATTGAGGGTTGCAAAGCATTTAATTTTTTTTCTCCAGGATTTAGTTATTATTAGCACAGAACTAATCAAAACAACAAATATTGCAAATTTGGTGCATAAGTATTAAACAAGGAGTAAATTTGTATTGGGATTGCATTCATTAATAAGCTCTTTTTTCCCCAATTATTTCTTGTATCCATGGGTGAGTTATTTATTGCTAGAATGAGACAGACAAGGTGCCACATCCATTCTATTCTATTTATTATTTTTACAGATACAGGCATTGTGAAACCATGTTTCTATAAGTAGGTAGGTGACAATGGATTTAACAGCATTGCCACACATGTCTGATCTACTTCAGAAATATAAGACAAACATCACAGTTACCATAAAAATATTTTTAATGATTTATCAGCTAACAACTCAATTAGACATCTTTCCATTCTGTTGAAAGCAATGAATTAGGGACCACATGGCTTGTGAAGGATTTATTTCAGGCATTAAAATCTAATTAGATGCCAATATTTGGAGGTGTCCCTTTGCAGAAGTTTCTACACTATGGTGCAATGCACCAGAGCAGTTTCTGGTTGGGCAGGATATGTGCCTTTCTTTTGTAGGCAAGAGAGTGGACATGAGGAAAGATAAGGGTACTTGTGGTAGCTGAGGATCTGAAATTGATGCTTTAACATTATCCTTTCCACATATCATTTAGAAGGACTTCAGTAGTATACCAAACTGAACCACTGTTATAAAGGCCTCTGCCAAGTACCACTATTTCTTCACTTAACAAAAGAGCTTTTCTGTTTCTCAGAACATTTATTAATATCTGGAAGAACCAATGCTTCTTGGAATTCTCCCTGGGAAATATACCTTAGAGGCATATGAAAGACATCTTAATTGGCTCCCCAATTAGATAAAACCTAAAGCTGACAGGTTCTTGCAGGAGGAGGAAGAGGATGATGATGATGATGATGATATGATGATGATGATAATTGTTATTAATCATGTTTGCTTCACTTAGCAGAAACTCAACAAAAATTAGCAAATACCAGTAAGGAGATATGTGTCTTACACAACAACACACCTCTGGGCAGGCAGCCATAAGCTAAAATAGCAGTTCAACAACATTATTAACTACCCAGGGCTTTCTATCTTGACACCCCATCAGCCTTCACTTGTGATTCTTGTGCTTTTTACCTCATGACGGCAAGATGGCTTCTCTACCCCTGCCCTCACAGCTGAGTTCCAGGCAAGAAGGTGTATGGGAAGGAGAGAAGAGTAAGGACTTGCTGCTCAGAAGTGTTACCTTTTTATTTGGAAGAGTCAGGGACTTCTACCTAGATCTCACTGGTCATAATAGGTTTTGTGGTCACCCTAGCTAAAGAGGAACTGAAAGTTTGAGTGTGACTTCCTTCCTGACCTTCTCTAGTAGAGGACAGCAAAGAACAAGATCCTTGAGAACAGACTTTGAGTGAAGCAAGATACAGAATTTGTCACACCCTGTTACTCTGAGCCAGGCATTTTACATGTATTGTGTCTGTTTTAATCATCATCTCAGGTAGGTTTATTATCTCCATTCATTTCAAATAAGGAAACTAAGGTTTTCTGAGGTTAAAGTAACCTTACAAGGTACCATAACTAACCTGTGACAAAACTGGAATTGGAAGCAGTACTAAAGCCAGATTTTGGGCTTTTCACCTCTAACCACTGTAGACGGCAGCTGTTTCGCGATAGCGCCTGACATAGGCCATCTACCTCATAGCACTTGATCTAAACTGTTCTGCTGGGCATGGAAACTCCCAAGGCCTGTGCCAGGTGCAAAGGAGTGGGGTGAGGGTGAGAGAATAAATAAAAATGTGTCACTCTTCCCATGCCAACCCCCTGCCCCAGTTCTCTTACTCTTGGTAATAAGGGGTCAAAAGAGAGAGAGGAGCAGGAGAAAGAAGCAGCCACTCTAAGCAGGAGGCAGGACACTGGGGTTCCCTTTCTGACCCAGACTCTGGCTCTTTGGGTCATCTTGATTCTGCAAGCCTCAGTCTCTTCACCTTGCTCTTCTGTGTGTATTTGTAGAACAGATGGTGAGGCTGCAGAATGGCAATCACTCCTATGGCTGGTTCCCGTGCTCTGCAGGTACAGCCATCAGCAGCTCTATGTGCAGGGCCTGGCTTAGCATCCATCTATTTTCAGCGCTAGCACTGCCCTTCCCCCACCCCCACCCACCACAGACTCAGAGATAGTTCATCTTGGGGACTCTGGGGTGGAGGACTTGTTCAGACAGGGTTGTTGAAGTGTGGAAGCTCCAGAAACTTCACCCCAGGCACAGACTTGCAAAAAGTTTCAGAATTCAACTGTTTCTCACCAGCACTGGTCCAAGTAGGGACTGTGATTTAGTCCCTACTCAAAGGACCTCGCAAAGCTTAGAGCCTGGGAATTGGCTACACTCCAGAGGAGTTTAAGAAACCTCCCGGAAGTTTGGAAACTTCCATCCTGGTCCAAGCCACCAGGGTCTCCAGCTTGGATGACTATGACGGTCTTCTATCTGAGCTCTCCTGACCTGTTCTCTACAGAGCAGCCAGGAAGTCACATTAAAGTTTCACACTCTTCTGCTCCAGTTCTACAAGGGCATCCCTTTCTTCTTAGAGTCAACATTTTGACAAATGGCCTATAGACTATTCTTTATCTGCATACAGTTTTTCCACCTACCCCCATCTCCCCAACCTAACTTCCTTCTACTCTCTTCTCCTCAACGTATCTTCCTGCCTCAGGGCCTTTGTACAGATCATTCCCTCTGCCAAGACCACTCTTTTCATAGATAGTCCAATGGCAACCTCATCCCCTGTAGGGCTTTGCTCAAATGCCACTTCCTCAGTGAGGCCTACCATGATTACCTGTTTAAAATTGCTACCTCCACTCTCCCCTCCATTGCATATTGCCAATCCCCCTTACCTGTCTCTACTTTCTCCCATTTCACTCACTACCTTCTTAGATAGCATGTAACTTACATATATCTTTAAGACATTTCCCTCCATGTGACACCTACACTTACTATATATTCCATTTGCTCCCCCTGGATTTCCTTGCCTCTGTTATTAGGCAAGTCCATGTGACTAGTCTAGAGAAAGTGTGGTGGGTCATTTCCAAGCTACCATACTGACAAGCCCCTGGCAAGTTCTCCAGTCTTTCTTTCCCTTTGCCATAGCAACCAAGGGACCTCCGGCTGAGATGGGGAAGCCCTCGGGGCTCCTGAGTCACTGCATGGAGGACAATTGTCCTGGAGAATCACGATGGACTCTGTGTGCAAGAGAAAAAAATGAAGCACTTTTGTTAAGCTATTGATGCTTTGCAGATGACTTCCCCGCTCCTGCCTCATACGCCCCATTTGAAACCAAGATCAGTGAGAACAGAAGTTTGTTTTGTTCTCCGGGTTTTCTCAGCACTTAGATCAGTCCCTGGCACATAACAACCCCTTGGTAAATTTGTCAAATAAATGAATAGACCCCTGGACCCAGATGAGTATTGCCAACCCAGCACAGTTTTTAAACTTCCTCTGGCGTGTAGCCAATCTCCAGGCTCTAAGCTTTGCGAGGTCCTTCCGAGTAGGGATTAAATCACAGTCCTTCTTGTATTGTCCTCGGTTCCTTGAATGAGGCCTTGTACATTGCTGGTGCTTAGTAAATACAGACCGCACTGACTAAATGCCGGGCCACACTCATCCTGCGGTCCTCAGAGGCAAAGCTCACAGCAGGCCTCAGAGCGTAATCTTGTTTCATCAAGAAAATTAAGACTGTTTTGATGGATCTCCCTCAGCTTCTTACTCTCTGAGCAACATTCTGTTCTCATCTCTTTGTTGCCCTTCTCTCCTTTGAGGGCAATCCTTGTGACTAGGCAGGTTGTACTGCTCCTTCCAGTTTCCCACCTCAGTCCACTGTTTTCTGGCCTCCAGCACCACAATTCCACTGACCTTCCTCCTGCACTGGCACCCAAGGCCTCCTCATTGCCCCCTGGTGGGATTTCTTATGGCATGTGATGTATTGGGGACATCAAACCGATCTCCTCCGCTCTTATGGAACCAGAGTTTCCAAAGGTTTTCCTTGTCTCTCCCCACCTTTCTTGCTCTCCGATGGGCTCCTCTTCCTCCGCCCACTCCTTATATGCACCACCCCCTTGCTACTCTCAGCTCACTACTCTGTGCTCAACACACTCCCCTCATGACTTCAACCACCCCCTACCTGTACCCCGACGATTCTCAAATCTTTATCTCCAGCCCTGGCCGCTCTCCAGAGCTTTAGCTGATTTAGGCATTTGCCAGTTGGTCAGCCCCACCTGGATGCCCCGACATTGAACGCCTCTTGTGCAGCATCTCAAAGCCTCTTGGCCTCGCCTTGGAATCTGGAAGCAGGTCTGGTAGGCAGTTCTGGCCTGGCTTTGTCTTGGTTTAGTCACATGAGCAAGTGACTTACACATTGCTTCATGAGTGGGGCTTCTTGGATGCCTCTGGACACCTATTCATTTATCCAAAATGCCTGTGGGAGCACCTGACATTTACACGTGTGCAACCCAGATTGGGGGTGGGGACAGGAGGTATTCATAACACTCTACGGGGAAGCCCTGGACCAGTGAGGAATAAGAACCGGTATATAACAGACTCTCCCTTTTGTCGCTTAGGGGTGACAATCCTGAGATGTAGGTGGCCCCAAGGGGATCCAGTGTCAGTGTCCTACAGGGGTGACCAACATGATACATGTTCTTTTAAAAAATACCTCATTGACCAAATATTCCATTTTGAAGTAGATATTTACCATTTTTACTAAAGAGCAAGCACACACGTCTATGTATACATAAAAAGACAATGGAACAATGACCCCAGTAGAAAGCTTTGGCTACACCTTTAGACTGTGGAGATTCTTTTCCAACTCCACAGAGAAATGCTTAGCTAACTGGGAAAGACTGCTTATTTTTCTTATTTACTGACTGTAGTGGGGTGATATTGGTTAATAAAATTATATAGGTTTCAGGTGAACAATTCCATAACACATCATCTGGGCATTATATTGTGTGTTTGCCTTTCCTGATTGACTTTCTGTCCTCCCCGGACCCTCACTCCTGTTCCCTGGGACCACTTTCCAAGTAAACAGCACCCAAGTCTTTGCCCAGGTCCTGTTTGGGGGAAATCCAGGTTAAAATCCCCTGTAGGTGTCTCTATCTCAAACTCCCTAAACCACAACTCTTAGTCTTGCCCCCAGTTAACTTCTTCCCTTATTCTATTTCATTCAGTCATCAAAGCTGAAACTGGGAGTCATCCTGGCTCCTCCCTCTTCCTCAGCTGACCGCAGGCTGCTGCTCCAAGGCTTTCCTACAACCATTGCGTAAATCTGTATCAGCTCAGCTCAGCAGCCACCCCCTCTCCTCCCACCCTCTCAAATCCTTCCTTCGCTCAACTGCCAGCATGAAATACCCCAAGCACAAACCTCAGTGGCATTTCTTTGCTTAAACCCCCACCTAAGGTTCCACAGGTCACCTAAAATCCAAGCATCCTGCTAGGGACAAGGGCCCTCTGAGATCTGCTTCTTGCCTTCCTCGGCAGCACCATTTCCAAACTGCTGATGCTCTCCAGCATGACTCCCGGTGGTTTTTTAGAGAGAAAGAAAATACTCAGCCTGAAGATACTGTTTATTCTGTCCTGATGAGATGCATCCTAATAAGGCAGCTGCTATGGAGACAAAGTTAACAGAGTTATTCTCTAGAGTGATCACAGGGTCTTTCAGGCCCATTCCTTCATTGTTTATGTACAGATCACAAGACAGACGGTGTATGGATGCTACAGGTAGAACCAGGACACATGGGTTCCAGGCCTGCTTCACCGATTAGCTCTGTGGCCCTTGGTAAGTTTCCTGGTTCCTGCACCCACAAAGTGAGGAGACACTACCTCATTGCTACAGCGTGTGTGAAGTGTAAGTGATGATGATGATGATGATGATGACTCACACTTACTGAGTACTTACCTTGAGAAGCAGTGAAAGTAGGAGACACCTTGTGAGGAGCTCTCGGCTCGGCTGACTGGCAGTGTTCTCTGAGTAAGTCATTTCCCATGTCTTGACCGCAGCCTCACCCTGGAAACAATGGGGTTGAACTAGTTCAGGGCTTTTGGCCACTAATATCCTTTCCAGATACAGAATTCTGAATTCATAAAGCGAGCTCACAGAGCTGTTGCTGCCCCAAAGGTGGACTGAACACCCAGCTCCCTCGTGATCTGCTCCACCTGCAGAGATGCATGCAGCGTGCTGCAGGTGACCTCCCCAGCCCTTACATTTTGGATAATGCTATCCAAAAAAAGCAATTGAGGTTTTTGGCATGACTTAGGCTGTGCAAACTCACAGAATTTACTGTCTCATCTCTGCCAAATTGTACAGATTCTTATCAGAGCCAGGTCAAATCCAGGTCAAGCCCAAGGCCTCCCTCACAAGGCCCTGTCTTCTCGCCCCCACCCCTTTCCTGAAGGTGATACTGCTACTCGGCTTCCTGGCCACTCTGCCTCTCAATGCGGGGGGTTTGCTAGAATGGAAGATTTGTTTCATTTCTCAGTTTGCTTCCTCCCACCCTTCACGACCTTATTTCTATTTCCCAGTTTGAAGTAGAAATCTGATGAAGTAAATGTATTCTGGTATTTTCTCCTTTCAGTTATTACTGAAAGTTACACCCATACAACCACATTTTGGATGAGCTTCTTTTCATAGCTAATTGTAATAACGCAATTCTCAGTAACTCACTGCTTTCCACATCATTGATGAAGTCAGAATAAAAGTCCTAGAGTGGATGTAAATTGGAAGACAGTTATTTGGCCATATGGAGAGAGTCGTCAAAATGCCTGCATACCAAGCAAGCCACAGAGCCAGGCAGAATGATTATCCTTTTGTCTCCAAAGCTGGGTATTCTTGGAAGGGGGTTCCCAGGTAGGTTTTCCTTTACAGGTGAGCTGAGGACAGGGATTCTAGGAGATACTTGACTTCATCCATCCCTTGACACTTCACATTTTTGGCATCTAGTTGGCTACTAATTAGGTGGCTGTTGGTAGGTGGGGGAGGGGAAGGTGGGGGCGGGGGGAGAGGGAGAGTGGCCGCCTCTGACTTTCCCTCCTGATTCCTGATGAACGCTAACAGGTTATATTTAAGAGCATTTTACTCACTTATTCCCCAAGCAATTTACTGTGCGTATATACCAGGCTCTGCACTAGATGGTGGCAATATAATGAAAACAGACATCATCCTTTCCCTATAGGATAATCTCAATCTAGTGCATTGGATATGCCATTTGGATGTGGAAAATGTCAGATGAGTTCTGTAGAACCTGACTCACTTGAATTGCTTGCCTATAGCATTAGTGCTGGTATGATTATATCACTATTCAAGGAATTATTTGTTAGTGTTATTCTTTCCTCTGAGAGTAAACCTCCCATAAAAAAAAGATCTCATCACCACATGGTAGCACAATACCTAGTGCATTAGTAAATGTTCCATAAGCATTTGTGAAAGAAGCAGGGAAAAGGAGAGAGAAGCAGATGGGGGAAGGGAAGGAGAAGGTAGGACAACATGCAAAGAAAAAGAGACAGAATGACAGAGAGAATTAGTAAAGGGGTGGAGGCAGAAGGTAGAGGAGTTCCCTGGGAAATGGGGAAAATAACCGTGTGAAGAAGCTCAGGGCCTGTAAAGGGAAGCTGGTGTTGAGAAAGAAAGGAAGTGGTTGAAAGTGAAAGGAGGTCCAGGCTCCGGAGCCCGGCTGTGCAGGAAGAGGGGAGTTTCATTTGGGAAAGGTCTGTGGCGGGAGGGCCTGAGGGCTGCTGTGCTGGAGGCTGCCAACCGGCAGCAAGCGTGCTCCTCGGACCTGGGCTGAGAGGCACCCTGACTGCAGAGAGCCATGCCTCTGGCCAGAACTGGGCTGCGATGAAGCCCAGACCTGTGGCTGAGCCCGTGCCAAGTGAGGCTGAGGACTCTGGACTCTGGACTCCAACAGACCTGATTTGCTTCTTGCCTGTGCTGCCAAGCATCTGGCTTTAGGTTCCTCTCAAGGACCATTTAGGTGGGGAGGATTGTGCTAACAAGGACCTGGCCAATACCTTCTGTTAGAGGCACCCATGGACTGACCCCCTTAATCTTGGCTAAGGGAACCTCATGAACCACTGTCTGTTTTAGTTTACTATTTCTCATCCTTAGCAATAATGGTACTGTAAGTATATCTTTCTCACTGTTTTTAACTTAGATGCTTTCTATTTCAAGTTGAACTTCGGTCTTACTCATGAAAACTGTATTTCCCAAACAAGCATGTGATGGATGATGTGAAAATCACAAGTGCTCTGATGGTGAGAACTCTGGAAAAAATAGACTCTTTTATGGAGTAGATCATATTTGCCAGGTTTTGTACTAAGCACTTTCGTTGCAATATTTCATCTGCTCTTTGCAATACCCCTCCAAAGCAGGCACTATTTTTGTTCCTGTTTACAGGGAAGAAAACAGGCTCAGAAAGCTGAAGTCACCTCTCTGTGGCCATCTCAGCCACAACTGGTGGAAACAGGAGCCACGTGCAGGGCTGACCCTGGGTCGGGCACAGGTGCTCCAGCCCAAGGCCGGCCAAGTTGGGGCAGGCACTCCCCCATGGCAGAAAGCTACGACTTTAGGTGAAATATGAAAAGGCAATTTTTACCTTCATAGTTAAAGCTAGTTTTCAGGCTTCTCTTTTAAAAACTGATTTCAGAGAGAGGAAAGAGAAGGGAAGAGAGAGACACATAGACGTAAGACAGAAACATCAATCGGTTGTCTCCCATATGCATCTCAAATGGAGTTCAAACTTACAACCTAGGCATGTGCCCTGACAGGGAATTGAATCCAAAACTTTTTGGTGTATGGGAGGACTGTCCCACAAACTGAGCCACCTGGCCAGAGCAGGGCTTCCTTCTTTAATTTTGATAAGTGATCCTCAGTTTTTACTATACTAATATGAAGTTTTATTTAATTAATTAATAAGTGAATTTTTAAAAATCTAAATAATAGTACAGTGAACTATGCATAAGAAAGAAGAGTGAAGATGGACACAGGGTTTGCAAGTCTTGGTTTTGATCTTTGTCACTGGACTCTGACTCAGTTCATTGGCCAACTCTCATGTGACCTGCAACTGATGCTCTCTGTGTCCCAAGGGGACTTTCCAAATCTGTCGTGCCTTTGTGAGTCTGTCTGGTCTCTGGGTCATAGGCACACCCTCTGTTGACAGGGTAAAACACGAGGAATTAGGTAAAAGGTGGTTTGGCAAAGGTCAAGACAGGAAATGTCTTTAGCTACAATTTGCTCAGGACACTTAAGGGAGTACTAGGAAGGGCCACAAAAGAGGGGGATCCCCACTGCCCTCAGCACATGATTTGGAACAATCTGGAGAGGCAGTTGGTCAGTGCACATGTTACAAAAAGGGTTGTGGAGAGAAAGGGTTGTTGGTTTACCTGAAGGCTGCAGTCTCAGAGATTTCCTGCTGGGCCACAGTCAAGGTGACCTACTTCAGGCCTGGAAGATCTATGACTCTGACTTTTATGGTAGCCCTGACAGGAAGCCTCATTCTTACTAGGCACTCATAAAATTTGTTCTGGATTCACTCCCCTTGCCACTTTACCTAGAAACCCTTTTACAAGGAAGAGGTTGTTCTATTACATAGGACCACAATTAGAATTGACTGGGCACCTTGCTCTGTTTCTTTTGCATGATCCAGTTCACCCAGGGCCATTCCCTGGGTAAATAAATAATGAAATCCCAGGACTACAAGATTCTAACCAGTTGCTGAAAGAATAATTATGAAACTTAAAACACAGCTTGCCTTCTCACACAATCACATCAAAATTACAATGAAAACATAAAATAACCAGAACTGTCAGGAATCAAGTTGAATGGAAGTCTGACAACTATGAAATTGAAGAAACCACATCCATCTAGACTGCTAGGAGGGGTGGAGATGCAGAACACTTTGGTTCCACATCCATGTGGGGTGGATAAAAATTCAGGAGTGAGGAAATCCAGCCTTCACCAGACCCCCCAGCCCAGGATTCCAGTGCTAGGAAGATAAATCATCATAACTTTTGACTGCAAAATCTCACAGGGAATGAGTCAGTGGAAGAAACTTGTGGAGTCCCAAGTACATGGACTTATTCAGATTCACTCCTGAGCTCTAGCTCCAGGGTAGCAGCTTGAAATCCACCAGTAACACACAGGAAGAGACTGAAGTGTCTGGCTCAAGGCGAGAACTTGGGGATAGCTATCTCTCAGACGGAAGGGCAGGCAGAAGCCATTGTCCCTTTACGAGCTCTCCCCATCATGAGCCATAGAATTGGCAGGCCCCTGCCACATCTGAGACTTCCTTAACCTGTCTAACCCTGTTTGCCCTGCCCAGGAGATCCCCTGAGACTCCATCCCGCCCAACTTACAGGCCCACCCAGACTGTTAACCTTGACTTTTCCATCTGAAGGGCTTGTCTTGGCTCATGATTCACAATGTTCTAAATTCTATCAAACAAGCTACACCTGACCTCAGTGAGCCCCAGCCCCTGTACCTCTTTCTAAGTGGCCTCAGGCCCAGCACTAGGAGCAGCCAGCCTAGATTCACAGTTTGACTTTACGTGGGAATCTCCAAGCCCAGCACAAGTAGCAACATCTCAAATTGCGTTATACCTCATGCAGGGTAGCCCTGGGTAAAACACAGGTGGAGGATGACCTTTGCCTGTACCACCTGGGAAACTCCATGGCCAGTGCACCCAGTGGACAGCTACAGGCCATGTTGGAGCACCAGCACCCTTCTTCTGCAAAGCTGATCCTCCATGGAGGGTGGAGGTTGGTGGTCAGTGATCACAGCCAGTTCTTGCAGCTGACTGGCCTGAGTAAATCCTTCCCATTGGCCTGCCAACAGCAATCAAGTCTCAACTACAAGAGGAAGGTGTACTCAGCCCACACAATGGGTACACGTCGAGTACCCAGCTTGGGTGATAGGGAGGCTGTGCCACTGGACCATACAGGACACCTACTACATTAGGCCATGCTACCAAGACATGGAGTCATAGCAGTTCTACCTAATACATAGAAACAAATACAGGGAAGCTGCCAAAATGAGGAGACAGAGAAACATGGCCCAAATGAAAGGATGGACCAAAACTCCAGAAAAAGAAGTAAACAAAATGGAGATAAGCTATCTATTAGATGCAAAATTAAAAGCACTGGTTATAAGGATGCTCAAGAAACTTAGTGAAGACCTCAACAGCATAAAAAGGATCCAATCACAAGTGAAGGATAAACTAATTGAAATAAAGAACAATTTACAGGGAAACAACAGTAGAGTGAATAAAGCCGAGAATCAGATCAATGATTTGGAACATAAGGAAGCAGAAAACAACCAATCAGAACAACAAGAGGAAAAAAGAATCCAAAAAATGAGGATAGTGTAAGTAGCCTGTAGGACAACTTCAAGCATTACAACATTTACATCTTAGGGGATGCCAGAAGGAGAAGAGAAAAAGCAAGAAATTGAAATCTATTTGAAAAGATAATAAAAGAAAACTTCCCTAATTTGGTGAAGGAAATAGACATGCAAGTTCAGGAGAAACAGGGAGACCCAAGCAAGAGGGATGCAAAAAGACCCATGCCAAGGCACATTATAATTAAAATGTCAAAGGTTAAAGATACAGAGAGAATTTTAAAAGCAGTAAGAGAAAAGCAGGTAGGCATCTATAGGAGCATCCTTTTAAGGCTGTCAGTGGATTTTGCAAAAGAAACTTTGTAGGCTAAAAGGGATTGGCAAGAATTATTCAAAGTCATGAACAGCAGGGACCTACAGCTAAGATTGCTCTACTCAGCAAGGATATCATTTCGAATTGAAGGGCAGATAAAGTGCTACACAGACAAGAAAAAAAACTAAAGGGGTTCATCATCACTGAACCATTGTTATATAAAATGGTAAAGGGACTTATTTAAGGAAAAGAAGATAAAAACTATGAGCAATAAAATGGCAATAAATACATATCTATGAACAATTTAATTTAAAAAATAAACTAAGCAAAAAAGAACAGGAACAGAATCACGAATATGGAGAGCATTTTGATGGTTGCCAGGTAGGAGGGTGGCGTGGAGGAATAGGTGAGGAGGTGAGGGGACTAGGATGCACATATGGGTAGTTACAGAATAGCCATGGGGATATAAAGTCAGCATAGGAAATGGAATAACCAAAGAATTTATATTTATGATCCATGGATATGAACAATGGTGCAGGATGGCCCAAGGGAGCAGGGGGCGCTGTGTGGAGGGGGTAAAGGGGGGAAAAGTGGGAAAAATGTAAAATTATGAACCCATCTCTTGATGTGTCCCTGCCACAACTCACACCCTCCCCACAAATGGCTAATGAGGTCAAAACATTTCTTTAGTGTACTCAGAAGCAAAGGTCTTCTTGTGCTAAATATGGTTAAGCCATAATACTTAAGAATAGGCCAATAATGCCTAGTCACTTGGTTTACTAATTTCAAAGTTGTGAGCCTCTTGTATTTGTTTTCATGGTAAGAAAAACTAAAGGTCTGAGCAAATATTTCTGAGCAGATCATTTCTGCCACTGTAATATTCACAGTATGCCTAAGGATGAGGGCTTCATAGCCACATTAATATGAGTTTGAATTTCTATTCAATGTGCTGTGGTAGTTTGGGCAAGTTACTTAACTTCTCTGAGGCTCGGTGTCTTCATCAGCACATGGGAATGCTTGTGCTGCAGGGAGCAGTGATTCCTTCAGACACACTCTGCAATGAGCTTCTGGTAAAGCCTGATGAGGAAGGCAGACATATCATGCAAAGCAGAGAGTGGGAACCACTCCATGGCTGGATTTGCAGAGGCTGGAATTGGGTCCCAGGGCATGAATGTGTGGACTCTTTTTCTAGTGCCCATCAGCTACTATCCAAGAGTTGGCTTCCTGAGTTTGCTTCTCTTCTCTCCCTGAAACAGTTTCTCTATTCTCTCCCATGTATCTTTTCTTTGCCTCAAAGCTTCTGTTTAAAGTTTTGACTTCTGCCCTCAACTCACTCAGACCAATTATTGCTCCTTTAGCCTCTCAGCTTCCAACTTTCATTTCTGCAATTAAGCAATTTATTTTATTTTATTTTTTAAAAATATTTTATTTATTATTTTTCAGAGAAAGGGGAAGGGAGAGAAGCAGAGAGGGAGAGAAGCATCAATGTATGGTTGTCTTTCACCTGCCTCCACCTACAGACGTGGCTGGAGACCTGGCTCGCAACCTGGTTATGTTGCCCTGGCTGGTAATTGAACCAGCAACCTTTGGGTTCACAGGCCTGCACCTTATCCACTGTGCCATCAGCCAGGGCCAGTAATTTATTTTATATATACCAACTTGGAAGTTCTAAAAGCAAGAATCTATTTGGATGAGGCTTTTTCTGTTATGACACCCTAAAAACTACTGGCTGGCCAATGGATTGGTTGGTGGTACCACCCCTGATCTAATCAGAGTGTGTGCATGTGTGTGTGTTTAAGGACAATCACATTGGACAAAACCAAAGCTACCAAAAGCAGCCCCCATTCAGCTGAAGTGGTTGGCTTGGGAGTTTCTCTTACAAGGGGTGGCAGACGTAGTGATTGACAGTGTGTTTTAAAAAGAAATCACATCCTGGCTGGTAGCACAGTGGATAAGGCGCCAGGCTGCAAACCCAAAGGTCGCTGGTTCAATTCCCAGTCAGGGCACATAACCAGATTGCAGGCCAGGTCTCCAGCCAGGTCCATAGCTGGAGGCAGGTGAAAGGCAACCATACATTGATCTCTCTCTCTCTCTCTCTCTCTCTCCTTCTCTCTCTGTCTGTCTCTATCCTTATCCCTCTAAAAATAATAAATAAAGTCTTCTAAAAAAAGGAGAAAGAAATTACGTAAGTTAGTTGTGAAGATTGAGTGAGATAAAACTTTTAGAGGGTCTAGCACAGAGCTATGACACATAGTAAATGCTCAAAAATAACAGCTGTTATCTTATTATGTGATTACTGTTGCTATTATTATAATCTATCATCAGTAGGCTTGGCTTCAAAAGTACAGGGTGATTTGTAGCTCTCCAATAGAAAAATACTGAGGGTGGTTATTTTTCTTAAACATAGTTAGTTCAACCTCATTGAAGGTAGAGAGCAAGAAGGGAAGTTGGCTCTCTGTATGTACAACATCAAGGAATAAAAATACTCCCTTGAAGAAACATTACACATTTTTCTTCAAGTTATCTTTTAAAACTGCAAACATGATCCTGAAAGCCTAAATTTCCTTAATGGCTTGCCATTTTTCTTAAATAAAGATAAAAACTCTTTTTTTAAAAAATATATTTTTAAAGATTTTATTTATTATTTCCAGAGAAAGAGGAAGGGAGAGAGGCAGAGAGGGAGAGATACATCAATATATGGTTGCCTTTCACGTGCCTCCAGCCACAGACCTGGCTGGAGACCTGGCTTGCAACCTGGTTATATGCCCTGGCTGGGGAATTGAACCAGTGACCTTTGAAGATAAAAATTCTCTTCAAGGCCTTACATGGTCAGCACCTTCTTCCCGACATGCACTCTTCCTAGTTTTGGCCAGCATCATGAACACACTGCCTGGGGTGGGGTGCTCAGCCACTCAGTCCTGCACCCAGGACCCCAAGGTCCTTGCTCATGTTGCACAAAGGGTATCGCAACAAGCTCTTCTGCGTGTAAGGGTGTTCTCTCCTCCTAGCCTTTTCCTGGTTAATTTCTACTGCCCTTTCTGATCTCCGTTTAAATAACAGAAAAGATTTCTCTCGGAGATGATCTTTTGCAATATGCGTTCACAGAATCAAATGTTTTTCCTCCCACCCATTGTTTCGTTCTTGGGGTTGTGTGATTTGTGTCTGCTTCTCCCACTCCTGTTTGTATCCCTAAAGCTGAAGGTGCTTACAACATACAGACATTCAGTAAGAATCTATTGAATAAATAAGTCATTAATAGTTTTGCTTTTAAATGCAACTAAATTATTGCCTATTGGAAGTTATAAGAACACTATGAGGTAAAAATAATGCAATATTAAGTTCTTTTGGTTTAAAGCACAAATGCAGAGCTCACCAAGTTTGGCTCTGCTCTAATAGCAAGACATTTAAAAAAACTGATATTATACAGGCCACATTTATTGACCGGAATTCAATAAATTTAGAAATTAACAAACAGGAAGCCAAAAAACATCTATACTTCTAAAATATAAACACACTTCTGAAGCTCTCTTGGTTTAAAGAGGAAGTAAACTACTTGGAATTGGACCACAATGAAAATAGCCCACATCAAAACCAATGGGATATGGCCAAAGAAATTTCCAGAAGAAAACTCTAGGCTTACATTTATTTATTAGAACATAAAAGTTAAAAAGAAAAAATAATGAAGCCAAAATAAGTAGTAAGAAGTGAATTAATATAGAAACAAAAATTAATGAAATAGAGAAAAAACTCAGTAAAATTAATACAACCACAAGTTTGCTTTTTTTTTAAGGTAAAACAATTTGGCTAGAACAATGAATAAAAAAAGAGAAAATAGTTAATAGGCAATATCAGTCATGAAGAGGGGCAGATGTACACATGAAAGAATGATTTTAAAAGAGAATGTTATGAACAACTTTATGCCAATAAATTTGAGACCCAGATGAAACAAATGATTTTCTATGAAAATATAAACACACACACAAAAATTTCCAAGAAGTAGAAAGAGCTAAACCAATAAACATTAAAGAAACTAAACTATTAACTAAAAATGTACCTCCTTCCTGCCCCTGCAAAGGGCATCAGACTCAAAAGGTTTATGAGCAATTTTTTTCCTACTAAAATATGAAAGAACAAATAATATCTTTATGACCTTGGGTACACAAGGCCTTCTTAAACAAAACAAAACAAAACAAAACAAAAAAACCATAGGAGAAGATGAACAAATTTGGTACGTCAAGACTTAAAACTTCTCTATGACAAAAGACATGATTAACAAAATTAAAACACAGGGACTTGCAGTCAAGATGGAAGCATAGGCAGATAGGCTTTGCCTCCTTGTGCAACCATAGAAAGAATTACAACCAGACCTCAAAAATAAATAATAATGAGAACCATGAAAAAATGAAGCTATATGGAAGTCCAACAACCAAGAATTTAAGGAAGCCACATTTATCCAGATGGGTAGGAGGAGCAGAGTTACAGAGATGGAGCAGAGAGGCAGTGTGGTGCAGAGAAGGTGCAGCTATAGCAAAACAGATGGTTCACAAGTGGTGGATAAAAATCAGGAGGACACTTGGGGGCGAGTGATCCCAGCCCCAGGCCATACAAACACCCCAGGGTTCCAGCACCAAGAAGATATACCCCCTTGACCTCTGGCTGTAAAAACCTGGGGTTGGGAAACTGCTAGATTTTTGACATTTAAAAAGCCTGTATTGGGTGGCAGAAGTAACTGCCAGGGTTTTTTTTACCACTTAATGAGCCTGAATAGTCTTAGAATGTATGCAAACCCCAGGGTAACAGCTGGAACAGGGTCAATTGCATATGGGAAGTGGGTAAAGTGACTGAAAATAAGGCAAGTGCCAGGAAACTCACCAGAAGCCAAGCAGTGGCATTGTCCCCTCTCCCTAACCACACACAGAGTCAAAAACCAGTGTGAAGTGGATTGCTCCAGTCTAGCAATTACTTCAGGCTCCACTCCATACAATTTATAGGTACCTTTGCTACATAGGCCATGCTACTAAGACAGGAGTAAAAAGAGTTCTGCCTAATACACAGAAACAAATGCAGGGAGGCTGCCAAATTGAGGAAGCAAAGTAATATGGTCCAAATTATAGAACAAAACAAAATCCCAGAAAAAGAACTAAATAAAAGGGAGATAACCAAATTATCAGAGTTCAAAACACTGGTGATAAGGATGCTCAGAGAGCTCATATAGTATGGCAAAATAAATAAATAAATAAAAATAAAGGGAGAAATGAAGGTTACACAAAGTGAAATAAAAATATATACAGGGAACCAACAATGAAGGGAAAGAAGCCGGGATTCAAATGAATGATTTGGGACAAAAGGAGGGAATAAACATTTAACAAGAACAGAAAGAAGAAATAAGAATGCCAAAACAAAGAACAAAACGAAACAAAAAACAAGGAAAGGATTAGGAACCTTTAATTGTATCAACATCCAAATCATAGGGGTGCCAGAAGGCAAAGAGGAAGAGCAAGAAATTGAAAACTTATTTTAAAAAATTCTGGAGGAAAATTTCCCTAATTTGGTGAAAGAAATAGACATACACATCCAGAAAGTACAGAGTCCCAAATAAGTTGGACCCAAAGAGGACCACACCAAGACATATCATAATTAAAATGCCAAAGGTTAAAGATAAAGAATCTTAAGAGCATCAGGAAAAAAGAAGAGAGTTCCTACAAAGGAGTTCCCATAAGACTATCAGCTGATATCTCAAAAGGAATTTTTCAGGTAAGAAGGGGCTGGCTAGAAGTATTCAAAGTGATGCAAAAGAAAGGCCTACAACCAAGATTACTCTATCAAAACTATCACTTGGAATGGAAAGGCAGATAAAGTGCTTCCCAGGTAAGGTAATGCTAAAGGCATTCATCAGCACCAAGCCCTTATTACATGAAATGTTAAAGGGATCTATTTAAGAAAAAGAAAAAGACCAAAACTATGAACATTAAAATAACAACAAACTCACAACTGAATCTAAAAACAAAAACAAATTAGGCAAACAACCAGAATAGGAATATAATCATAGACATGAAGATCATTTGGAGGGTTATTAGCTGGGAGGGGGAAGGGAGGGACTGGAGGAAAAGGTGCAGAGATTAAGAAGCATAATTGATAGGAATAAAATAGACAGGGGGATGTTAAGAATATCGGAAAGAAAGAAGCCAAAGAATTTATAGGACTGACCCATGTACATGAACAAAGAAGGGAATTGCTGGAGGGAAGTGGGGTGTCAGGCAGTGGGGGGCAAGGGCAGAAAAATTGGGACAAGTGGAACAGCATAATTAATAAAATAGACTTAACAAAATTTAAAAGCAATTTATAATATAAAAGAAAATGCAGTATATGAATATGTATATAGACACATACACATAAACACATACATATATATGCAAATTTAAACAACAAGCTAAAAAATCTACCCCAGTGCTAAGGACTGAATTGTTTCTCCACCAAAATTAATAGTTTTGAAGTTCTAACCCCCAGTGTAATATTATATGGAGATAAATCTTTTAGGAGGTAACTAAGGTTAAATGATCATAGTCTGCTAGGATTAGTGGCCTTACAAGAAAAATAAGAGAAACCTCTTTCAGTCTCCACGAACATGCGAGGAAAGGCCACGTGGGGACACAGCACGAAGATTTTGTGTATAACCTCAGGGAAGAGTTCTCACCAGATAGCCACCTAGCAGTCACCTTGATCTTGGACTTTCTAGACTTCAGAACTGTGAAGAAATAAATTTCTGTTATGTAAGCCACCCAATCAAAGGTATTTTGTATGGCAGCCTGAGCTGACTAGATATTCATATATATAAATCTACAAGAAAAAACCTATAAGAGAAAAAGCAGTCAAAGATATGAATAGGAAATTCACAGAATTGTTATGGTCAATAAACATAAAAATGCTTAGCAATACTAAAATATCTTTTTCACAACCATCATATTGGTCAACTTGATAACGTTTGGTAATTAAAAATTAACTTGGTATGCAAAAATAAAGTATAAATTGCTAATAGTGACTTTGGAGGTAAAAAAAAAAAGGTGGGACCACCTTAAAATATAAAAATGTGTATAACCTATAATCCCACAATTTCACTCCTCTGTATCTATTCTTGGAAAGCACCAGACACACACAATATGTCCACCAAGGCATTTTTTTGCAAGAGTAAAATCTAAAAGATTATGTGATGGGATGGGAGTGTGGTCAACCAGAGGGAGGCTAGGTCCAGATGGAGCTGAGAATTGGGCTGTGGAGAATGCCAGAGAGGTTGCTGTATTGGTAAGAAAGGACTACAGAGCTAATTGCCTGAGTTAGGGTCACCTGAGAGCCATGACCAGGCCTCAGAGTGGCCACAGCACCCACAGGAGCTCAGCTGAAATGGAATCAAGCTGGCAGCACCACTAGGAGTGCTACCAAAACCTGAGTGATAAAATGGCTAGTTATCAGCCTCAGACTTCAGCTGCCAAATACTGTAGGGCAAGAAGCAAGCAGATGGATAAGGGTGTTACCCTGGACACAGAGAGGGGACAGGACATGGCCCTAAGGACTCCAGCTCTTCCATTATTCCAAGAAGTATCACTAGCCATATCATCACTCTTACACTCAGAGAGCATCTCAGTGAGGAAACCAAGAGGAGGAAAGGCTTTGTGACAGCATTTAATTCAAGAGACATGATATTATCTAAAAGGAACTGTTTAAATGATTGATTAGACTATTCTTTAAATCAGATTGACTTTTGAGCAAATCTTTCCTCCTACTTACCAATAGATATGATTTGGTGAAAAAGACCAGATTAGCATGAAAATAACATTTTCTTTGATTATCTGAGTTAAGAAGTGAGTGCATTTTGTCCTAGCCCCTGCTTTTTCTT
Organism: Noctilio leporinus; assembly: GCA_004026585.1. Lineage (NCBI taxonomy): Eukaryota > Metazoa > Chordata > Mammalia > Chiroptera > Noctilionidae > Noctilio > Noctilio leporinus. The sequence continues at coordinate 124,243 of PVIW01003370.1, forward strand.
TTTCTTTCATGAAAGTACACAAAGAAATCTTAAAGTTCAAAGAGCAAAGGCATTAAAATTTTCCAGAAGCACACTGCTGATTTCATTTAAAAAACAAAAAGAGACACGTATCAGAAAGTTTTTGGTATTTTGAAGGTGAACCCCAAACATGGTGATGACCTTTCACTACAAGAACCACACCTCAACAGGGAAGTGGAAAGCAGGTGTGTAGACTGGAAAGCCCTGAGGACTCCCTGGGGAGGCCAGCCCTGGCTTGTGCCAGGGAGAGTAGGGAATTTTGTGTTTATTCCCGTACTCTTTGGGGTGATGATTAGCATGGCATTGATCTCATAGACTAAAGAAAGAGAAAGGAAGTGAATTTCAGAATGAGCCCGAGCAACTTCCACCCTAATTAGAATAAAATAGCAATAACAATAATAATGATTGGAATCATAATTAGCGCACATGTTACATCACAATCACATTAAATCTTCGTTCTAATCTTATAAAGATACTGTTATTATAAATGAGGAAACTGATTTAGAGATGATGGGTTGTCTGTAAATATGGCCACCAATTCTTCCCATCCTAGAATGCACACGCCCTTTCTCTCACCAAGTGTTAAGTCTATTCCCCTCCCCAACTGACCTGTGGCTGCTTTCAACAACAGAATAAATTGGAAGTGATGCTGGGCTTATTCTGTTCTATGTCCTAATATGACTACTACCAATTTCCATTTTTGTTCTCTTGGAAACCAATTGCCATGTAAAGAAGTCCGACTAAGGGTCTAAATAAAATCATAAATTAAAGAGGAGAAGTGACAATTGATGCTACAGAAATACAACGGATTATAAGACAATATTACAAATAATTATATGCCAACAAATTGGACAATCTGTAAGAAATTGTTAAGTTCCTAGAAACAGATAATTTTCCAAGACTGAATCAAGAGGAAACATAAAATCTGAACAGTGTGATTACTACCAATGAATCTAATCAGGAAAATAATAAAACAAAAACAAAAAACTCCCAACAAACAAATGGCTTCACAGGTGAATTTTACCAAATATTCAAAGAAGAATTAATACCTATCCTTTTCAAACTGTTTCAAAAAGATGCAAGAGGAGAAAGACTCCCAGGCTTATTTTACTAGGCCTGATTCCAAAACCAGACAAAGACATCACAAAAAAGAAAATTATAGGCCGATATCTCTGATAAACATAGTTGCAAAATTTCTCAACAGAGTATTGGCAAACCAAGTTTATCAACACATTAACAAGATCATACACTATGATCAAGTGGGATTTATTACTGGGATGCAAGTTTGGTCCAATATCCGCAAATCAATTAATGTGATACACTGCATAAACAAAATGTAAGATAAAAATCATATGATTAGCCCTGGCTGGTAGCACAGTGGATAGTCACTGGCCTGTGAACCGAAAGGTCACCTGGTTCAAGTTCCAGCCAGGGCATATAACCAGGTTGCAAGCCAGGTCTCTAGCCAGGTCCTTAGCTGGAGGCAGGTGAAAGGCAACCATACATTGATGTCTCTCTCCCTTCCCCGCTCTCTGAAAATAATAAATAAAATCTTTTTAAAAAATCATATGATCATATCAATAGATGCAGAAAAAGCATTTGACAAAATACAGCATCCATTTATGATAAAAACTCTCAGCAAAGTGGGAGTAGAGGAAACTTAAAATAATATGTGATGGACCCACAACTAACATCAAACTAAATGAGAAAAAGTTAAAAGTATTTTCCTTAAGATCAGGAACAAGACAAAGTTGTCTGTTTTTACAACTTTCATTCAACATAGTATTAGAATCCTAGCCACAGCACTCAGACAAGAAAAAGAAATAAAAGGCATCCAAACTGGAAAGGAAGAAGCAAAACTGACATTCTTGCAGATGACATGAAACTATATAGAGAGAACCCTAAAGATTCTACAAAAAAACAAAAACAAACAAACAAACAAAAAAACTATTAGAACTGATAAACGAATTCAGTAAAATAGTGGGACACAAAATTAATATTCAGAAATCAATTGCAAATTGATACATCAATAATGAACTATCAAAAAGAGAAATTGAGAAAACAATCCAGTTTAGAATTGCATAAAAATACCTAGTAATAAATATAACCAAGAAAAGAAAAGACCTGTACTCAAAAAATTATAAGACACTGCAAAAAGAGTTTAAAGAAGATACAAATAAATGGGAGTATATAGTATGATCATGGATAGGAAGAATTAACATCATTAAAACATCCATACTATCCAAAGCAATCTATAGACTTCATGCAATCCCTACTAAGATACTAATGGCATTTCATACAGAAGTAGAACAAATCGTCCAAAAATGTAAATGGAACCACAAAAGACCCAAACTAGTCATAGCAATCTTAAGAAAGAAAAACAAAGTTGGAGGTACCATGCTACCTGATACCAAACGATATTACAAGTTTATAATAATTAAAAGAAAAAAAATAAGACACATGGATTAATAGAACAGAATAGGGGACTCAAACCTTTGCCTCTATGATCAATTAATATGCGACAAATAGGAAAAGAAATACAATGGAGTAAAGACAGTCTTGTCAATAAATGGTGTTAGGAAAATTGGATAGTTACATGGAAAAAAACTAGATCACCTTTTTACACCATATACAAAATAAACTCAAAATGGATTAGAGACAAATATAAGACCCCAAACCATATAACTCCTAGGTGGAAACAGAGGCAGTAAACTCTCTGATGTTTCTCTTAGTAATATTTATTTCTAATATAGCTCCTTGGACATGGAAAATAAAATAAAATAAATAAATAAATGGGACTGCATCTAACTAAAAAATTTCATAGCAAAGGCACAATCAACAAAAAAGGCAACCTACTGAATAGGGGAAGATATTCACCAATGACACATCTGATAAGGGATTAATATTCAAAATGTATACTCATACAACTCTACACCAAAAAAAAGAAAAGAAAAGAAAAAAACCCACCCAAACAATTTAATTAAAAAGTAGGCTGAAGATCTGGACACTTCCCCAAAGAGAACTTACAGATAGCCAATAAACATATGAAAAGATGCTCAATTTGCATCAGAGAAATTCACATTAAAAGCACACTGAGATGTTACCTCAGAATGGTTATTATCAATAAATCAACAACCAGGTGAGGATGGGGAGAAAAGGGACCCTCATGCACTCACTATTGATGAGATTGCAGATTGGTGCAGTCACTCTAGAATAAACAGTATGGAGGTTCCTTAAAAAGTGAAAAATAAAACTAATTTATGACCAGCAACTCCACTTCTGAAAGAAATCCAAAATACTAATGCAAAAAGATATATGAACCCTTAAGTTTATTTTGACACTTTTTTTTACAATAGCCAAGATATGGAAGCAATCTAAGCATCTATCAATGGATGAGTGGATAAAAATGTGATGGTATATACATGGTATATACAATAGAATATTATGTGGCCATAAAAAATAATGAAATCTTACCACTTCCAACAACATGGATGGTCCTAGGGAGTATTAGGCTAAGTGAAATAAGTCCATCAACAGAGAAATGGGTAAATAAAGCATGTTATACACATACAGTGGAGCAGTAAGTAGCCTTCAAAAGGAAGGCAATTCTGACCCATGCTACCTGGGTGGACCTTGAAGACATTATCCTCTAAGTGAAATAAGCTTGTTACAAAAGAACAAATACTTGTATGATTCTGCTTATATGAGGGACCCAGAATAGTCAAATTCGTAGAGACTAAACGTAGAATGGGGGTTGCCAGGGGCTGGGGGGAAAAAGGAATACGGAGCTGGCATTTGAGCGGTACAGGGTAATAACTTGGGAACATGAAAAAAATCCTGGAGATGAATGATGACAGTTGTGCACAACAATGTGAATGCACTCAATACCAAGAACCGTGTACTTAAACGTGGTTAAAGTGGTGATTTTATGCTACATATATTTTACCACAATAAAAAAAGAAATTAATTGTTATTAAAAAAAGTTAACACTAGGTCTCACTGGTTTGGCTCAATGAATTGAGCGCCGGCCTGCGATCTGAAAGGCTACTGGTTCCATTCCCAGTCAGGGCACATGCCTGGGTTGCGGCCAGGTCCCCAGTTGGGGGCAACCGATCAATGTTTCTCACACATCAATGTTTCTCTTCCTCTTTCTCTTCCAACCTTCCTAAAATCTTTTTTTAAAAAAAGCACTATACAAAGAAGAGAGTGGTGAGGGAAATAAATCTAGGCAGAGGGGGCAGGAACCAGGGGTGAGGGCTCATTATGGGCCAAGCACTGGTATTCCTTGTATTGCCCAGGCTTCCCAGTAGCAGGGGTAAGTTAACTAGTATCACTTGTGACACCAGGAAAGGAGTTTATGGATTTAATTGCATCGTGTCCTACATAATTTGTCACACTATTATAAAGTAGTTCAAAAGTCTTAAATCAAGTTTGGTGTGGCAGATCTCCAGAATGAGTATTTAGGAAATGAAGAGATGGTAGGGGGACACTTATTTTTAAAAACATTTAAAAATGAATTTCATAGAGGGAAATAATGTCACTACACCCAAATCTCGTTTAAAATTTTATTACTGGGTTTTCCCACTGACCCAATGGAGGGTCCCAGTAGCTCAGAATGCCCAAGAGGAAGGAAGGTCAGCTCCACCAAAGAGGTGTTGAAGGAGGAGCTCGTGAGGAAATTGGTGAGGTTGTCAGCTAAACCTACTTCTGCAAAAATTAAAATGAAACCAAAAAGATAGCAGGGAAGGATAAATCTGCTGACAAAACAAAACAAAACAAAACAAAAGGCAAACAAAAGGGAACAAGGAAGCAAAGTAGCTGAAGCAGCTAATTGGAAAACTAAAAAGGCTCTATCTGTGGTTTACAAATTGAAATGCCTGTGTACTTATCCTCAAAACAACCAATAAAATTATAATTATAAAGGAAAAAAATTTTTATTATTATAACAATACTAAATAATTATGCAGAACATTTAAATATATAGCATGTAAAGAAGAAAATAAAAGCATGCATGATTTCAACCCTGAGGATACAATAATTGCATTACCCTTCTAGTCTTTTTCTCTCTGCATATGAAGATATCCCCCCAAACTGAAAACATATACATGTATATTTTTATATCCTGAGTTTTAAATCCTAATATATAAGAAAAACATTTCCTATATCACCACATATTCTTTAAAACTATTTGTAATGATTTGACATTTTATAGATTGGCCCAAATTTTAGCAAACCTTTAACTCAACATTTAAAGCGTTTCCATTTTTTTGCTCTTTAACGCTGCAGTGACCACCCATACATGTAACACTTTGATCATCTATGGGATTATTTCCTTAAATCAATTCTTGTAGATTTTTTAACACTTGATTAAGAGGAACTTTAGTTTTGAACAGGGATGGAGAGCATACTATTTTCTGTATAGATGCATGTTTAGATGTTCTTAAAAATTATCAGTGGTGCTCTGCACCTCTGATAGTTCAGATAAATTTATGCATATTTTATTTATAGTTCAGCTAAAGAAGTCATTTATGTTTGGTGCAGACCAGTAAGACAGTATGCATTGTTTTATCTTGGGCACCTCACACTGTTTGGCACACAGAATATGGTAGTCAATAAATATTTGTTGAATGAATTGTCTATTGAACAAAATCCTTCCTAAATGAAGACACTTTCTGTGTGAACATGAGAACCTAAAGTTTCAAATAGGAAATTACTGTGCTTTCACTTCAGTGTGTGAGTCCTAGACCCGGATGGCTTTGTGCCTGTTTTATGGGAGCAGTGCAGCTCTGTAATTTTTTCAGTCTGGGGAATGGTTTCAGTGCAGTCCCAGCAAATCTTCTAGTGCTGGGTCTAACAAAACAACTCTCTGAGCCACGAGAGTGCCAAGCTTCTCTGGTGAGCAGCGTGGGTGGCCTCAGTGCTGCTCTTCCTCCTGTGTGCGCAGACAGCCTGTGTTGCTTCTGTCTGTTTTGTGTCACCAGAGCCCTCCTGGGGGTGGCAAGAAATCTGCCGAGAAGGGTAAAACCCCCTTTTACAGAAAGAACTTTCAAAGTGAGAACATACAATGACTGGAGAGCTCAAAAAAGATGACCAGAAATGCCAAAATATGAAACAAAAGCGTCCTCCTAGATTTGGCATCCTAAACCATTTTCTTCTCTCCTTCAAAGAGGGCTCTGTTTTCTACAAGCCACTGCCTTTATAGAACCTCAGCACAGATGCTCTTCCTTCCCCTCCATTGCAAATTGCAAAACTCCCCTCCATGAGGACAGTTTCTGTCCTAAGGGTGGACATGAGAATGTGACCAAGCAGCACAGCGTGGAATAGAGGAGACTACAAGGGATAGTGAAAGGAGAGCGTGGGGATCAAAGAAGGCTTAGTTTTGAGTTTTTCTAAGTCACTGAACATCATACGTTCAACCAATGAACATTTGAGTGCTTACTACTTACTGGATCAGCACTGTCCAAGAGAAATAACAATGTAAGGCACACATGCAATTTAAAATTTTGTAGCAGTGACTTGGAAAAAATAAAAAGAAACAGGTGACATTAATATATTTCATTTAACCCAATGCATTTCAAAGATTACCATTTCCTAACTGGAGAGTATTATGCTTAGTGAAATAAGCCCATCAGTGAAGGACAAATATCATATGATCTCACCCATTACGGGACAATAATGAGCAAAACTAACAACAAGCAAAACAGAACCAAGTGTATGAATACAAGGAATAGGCCTTCAGTGGTCAGGGGAACGGGGTAGGGAGGAGGGAGAGGTAGAGGCAAAGAAGGGGAGCAGCTTAGACAAGAACCTAGTATAAAGGAACCATGGACATGGACAACAGATGGGATTGACTTTGGGGGGAATGGGTGGGTGGGTGGGGGGACAGAGGGGAGCAAAAAGGGGATGGATGTAATACAACAACAATAAAATTAAAAAAAAAATGTTAAAAAAAAAAAAAAAAGATTACCATTTCCTCATGTGCCTAACATAAAAAATTATTTGACGGTTTTTTTTCCCCATGCTAAGTCTTCAAAACCCAGTATATAGTATTTTACACTTAGAACACATCTCAATTCAGATGCTAATATTTCATCAGAAATAGTCAATCTATAGCTAGATTTCATAGAATTTACAGTTGGAAAAATAGATTAACAGACCTCAAACATACTTAAAAGTTTTCCAATAACTGAGTCAGATTTTAAATTTTCAATTAACTAAAATTTAATACAATTAAAAATTTAGTTCCTCAGTCTCTTTAGCCACATTTCAAATGCTCAATAACTTTACATGTGATTAGTAGCTACTATATTGGACTGTACAGTTCTAGAGTTTAGGGTGCAGACTTGTTTAATCTACCCTCTAGATTTAAGTCTAGTAGAGCAACATTTTTCAATTAGTGTGCCATGAGAACTTGAAAAAAAAAGATTTTATTTATTTTTTTTTAATAAAAGGGGAAGAGAGGGAGAAAGAGAGGGAGAGAAACATCAATGTAAGAGGAAAACACCCATCACTTGCCTCTTGTATGCGCCCCATCCTGCAACGGACCCTCCCCCGAGGCATGTGCCTTGACTGAGAATTGAATCAGCAACTTTTTGCTTTTGGAGTCAATGCCCAACTAAATGAGCCACACTGGTCAAGGCACAAGAATTTTTAAAATGGGCTCTGACCTCTTTTTTCTTATATTAAAAAAAAAAAAAAAATGACAATAACCAACATGATAGTCATCAAGTGTGAATGAATCAAAACTATACCTATTTTGTTGTCATATCAACAAAAAATATACTTTTAGTGTGCCGCAGAATTTATTTTAGTAATTAGTGTGTGTGTACTATGAGATGAAAATGGTTAAAAATCGCTTCAGTGGGAAATTCGGGCAAAAAAGAGAAAAAGAAAAAAAGAAAAAGACAAAGGCTAACAATTACAATATAAGAAGCCCTGTTGTCTAAAAACAGTTATCTAGAGATCAGGTGGTTCATTTTCAGCCAGTCTAGTTAAGGAGGGGAGCTGTAAAAATGATACCTAACTTTAACAATTTTTAAACTGAAAACATAAAAAGTATATTCATTGGCTAATTTTATTGGGAATGGCCAAAGCATTTCTTTCTTCTCCTGCATAAATCAGATCCATTATGCAGGAACAATAATTTTTAAGAAGTAGTAAAACATTAAGAGTTGTCAATGAAGGCCAGGGTCAGGGGCTGGTTACAGCAAAGAAAATATCAGACCGCAGCCATTAAAGGAGCCACGTGGGCAAGGACCCTTAATACGGATGAGCATGGCAGACATTATTCACTGTGTACACGTCCCCTCCCATCTCTGCCAAAGAGAACTCTGGTTTTATTCAGGTGAGTAGAGAGCCCTTATCTCATGAAAGCTGGGTGCCTACCAGACCAAGGAGATGAATCATAAGTGGCTAAGTCTTTGCCAGCAATTGGCTAGACCCAGGCATGGAATTCAGTTCTGACTAATGAGATTTCAAGGAAAATCTGCTGGAGAGCCCCTGTCAAAGACTTTTTTCTTAGATGAAAAGACAGAGCCATGGGAGGAGGACATCCCTGCCCCTGGTTGGAATGCATTCTGTGGGAGTTGCAGCCGCCATTCTTGTGAGGGAAGGGGAAATTAGCCTAAAGGCATGCAAAAAACTTTCCACTGAAGGTGGCAGAGAGAAAGAAATAGCTTGAGCAGCTATTCACGATATATGTGGGCAGCTATAGCAGCTGTGGGCTTCTTGTTTTATGACATAATTAAACATCCTTATTGATTAATCCCCTGAGAAGCATCCTAGTATTGAAGGCTGAGTGCATTCAGAACCTATATGTTTGTTCTCCAGGTCCCAGAACACACCTTCCTGATGTGTATGTACCATGATCAAGCATCTGAAACATAGGACACCTGAGCAATTAATTACCCCAACAACCGGAAACCAGATGTTTGTCAAAGTTTTGGAAGATACACAGGTAACCTTTGTTGATTTTAGCTTGAGACAGATCTTCTATAGTTTTTCACATATATTGAGAACTTAGTAAACTTTCACTAAGCATGAGTCCTTTTTACTTTTATTTTTATTTTTCGTTTTAATTATGCAACAGATCCCTTCGAGGTTCACTTTCTGCAGGAACCTTTGTGATTCCCTCCAGCCCATGGGTGCTTCCTCATGAGGACATACAGGAATTAATAAATCAATACTTAATGATATTCTCTTGTAGCACCTTTTTTTTTTTTTTTCTTTCTTTATCCTAACTTAACTTCTACGTGTCTAGCTATCTTGAGGGCATGCACTAAATGTTCTCCTTCATATCTCCCATGGCATCTAGCACGAGGCAGGTACTTGGACGGTGTTCAAAAATATCTGTAAACTAGGTCTGTGAAGAATGAGAGTAAGGCCAGAGAGCCTCACTCTTTTGAGCATGGAGTAGCATTTACCTCAAATAGCTTTAGCCAGTTGTGAGTTGGTCTAGATTATTATTATTACATTTTACACAGGTCTGATTCTTACACAGATTCTCATGTTCAGCTCTAATATTTGGCTCGATATTTGTCCCTATTTTTTAGGACTTTTACAAATTTTGAATTCATGATATTCTTTTTTTAAATTTATTTAAACATTTTATTTATTATTTTTAGAGAGAAGGGCAGGGAGGGAGGAAGAAAGGGAGAGAAACATCAATGTATGATTGCCTTTCACCTGCCTCCAGCTACAGACCTGGCTGGAGACCTGGCTTGCAACCTGGTTATGTGCCCTGACTAGGAATCAAACCGGCGACCTTTGGGGGATTCATGATACTTTTAACTACTTGACTGATACTCTCATTTTTTTCAAATATATATATTATATAATAAATATAAATAAAAATATATAATATATATTTATTATATATAAATATATATAATAAATATTACACACACACACACACACACACACACACACATATATATATATATATATATATTTACTCACATTGCTAATGATCTACAAATCTCTCTTCGCTTCTATCTTGAATATTTTCCCATCTCCTATTTCTACCACTCAAGGACAAGCATCCTTCAAATACTCCTTCTTAACTGTTTTCCACCATGGCCCACCCACCCCCATCTCCCAAATGTGACATCTTCTGCAGGCCTGGACAGGGAGGGAGAGCCTGACTATAGTACCTGGAGTTAGCTCAAAATGGGACTGAAACTGGTATGAGGAGTTCTGCCTGGGTTGACCAAGAATCCCAACAGCCTCAACCCCTGGAGAGTGCTGGCAGTACAAACACAGAAAGTGGAGGGCCAACAGCAGTTCCTAGAAGCAAACAGAAGAGTCAAAAGTCAGCAGCTCTACAGAAGCTGGAATGAAGTGGAAGTGTGCTGGAATGAAGTGCATGTGTGCTGGAAATGAAGCAAGGAGGGTCATGGGCAATTTCTAAGAAGAGCCCAGGAGTGGCCTCACTTCCCACTATCAGTCAGAAACCACATGCACATGGAAGTGTGACCCTGGCTTGCACAGAACAAAAAACAAGAGGATACTTCCTTTTACACATTTTTCGTTCCCCAGTCCCACAGGTTTTATAGGTAAGTTTATCTGGCTGTTTGATTTCTTCAAGTTAATTTCCTCCATATCATCTGAGGACTGGGTTGTCCCAGAGTCTGCTGGCCAGTTGCCAGGCTGCCGGCTGATTTACAGTTGCAATTGAAGAACACTGTCACTCTGGACACTTCCAAGGACTCTCATAGGGTAGTGGCTTCCTTAGGCTGCCTGTCTTCTGGAGTATTTCTAACACTCCTGTCCTCAGTTGGAAGCAGGCAAGGAGGAAAAAGAGAAAGAAAGGCAATAAAAGGTAGACAGCAATATGCTAGTGTAAGAGGCTACTTAGAAAAACAAACAGACCTATGTATATCTAGTCCTAGAACAGCAGCTATGTCCGTAGGGCAGCCAAAAACCCAGTGGAGCAAGTAAAAGGTAACAGACAGCAAGCAGCAGGAAGCAGCTGACAGATTCCTCAGAGCAGGCAGGAGGTCCAATTATGCAGGGATGGAGCCTAGCGAGCCCCACAGGGCAGTGAAAAGAGCTGGAACAATGCCAACAAAGACTTGGTGGGTAAACAGTAAACGGGCATCCCAGGGAAATAGGGGCAAGCTTTGTATTTGCCATAAGATAGCAGGTAAAGAAAGTTTCAGATCACAAAGATAGATTGGGTCATGGGCCCTGACCAGTTGGCTCAGTTGGTTCGAGTGTCATCCTGGGCACCAAAAGGTTGTGGGTTCGATCCCCAATCAGGGCACATACCTGGGTGCAATCCGATCACCGGTTGGGCATGTTTCTCTCTCACATCTGTGTTTCTCTCCCTTTTTCTCTTCCTAGCTCTAAAATCAATTTAAAAAACCTTGGGTGAGGATTTAAAAAAGCAAAAAGATTGATTGGGTCAGCAAGGAGGATGGGAAGATGGTAGGAATGGATTTTTCAGTACAATTGCTTAAAAATCTTCTTATTTTTTTCTTGCTGGAGAGATGTGTTCACAATGACATTACTAGGGACATTGTCACTGCAGCTCACAGCTGTCATGGTAAACAGAAAGGGCTAGGATTTCTAGAAGTGCAAAGTCACTGCCTTGGCTGACTGTCATTGCGAGGGGACTCCCTGAGGTCTTAGGTACTGTTGCTGGTGGCCCTGGATTGAGCTGCAGGCTGCAGCTCCAGAACTGTGAGGCAGGCACAAAGGGAGAATTCCTGAAGGCGACCAGGAAGACCTTGATCTAGCAGGTAAGTTTTCCCTGACTAGGAAAACAGTGTAGAGACAGGTCTCCCAGCAAGGGCAGGTTCAGAGGAACAGTGCAATTGATTCCATGGGATAAGATAATAGTGCCTACGTTTGCAATAAGGAATTTCCTTATTTGCACCCGGAAATCTGTGTGTGTGAATGCATGGGTTTGTTTAGGTATGCAATGCTCGGCACTTTGGCATTTAGCCTTCCTCCCCTCCCTTGACCTTCTGCCACATCCTCTGGCCTATTTCCAAACTTGGAGCATTTCCATGATCCATTTTCTCCGCCTTGCCCTGGAGCCCTAAAACCCACCCCAGGAGCTGGCCTGCCACATATGCAAACATCCTACTAGTCTTCTAATGATTCTTCATCCATTTCTGAGCACACTTGCCCCAAGCTTTCTTGGCTCCCTGCTCTCAAGTGAGCTTGATTTTAATAAAGAGAAACTCCTCCCACTTTCACCTCCTCTCTTTACACACAGGCCACTGGGTCCTTTCTTTGTCTCTGTCCTTTGATCATTTGTCTTCCTGTCATTTCCCGGTTGCATTTCTCTCCACACCAGTTCCTTCACTGGTCAGCAGGTGACATCACCTTTACTTAAGAAATTAGGTCATCTGACATCCTCTCTTTTCAGAGTCCTGTGACTTTACTCTATGTCTCCCCATGGTTCCTGGCCACAATAACCTCCTCCACTGTACCCAGGACCTTGTCCCTGCCTGTTTCCTGACCCTCAAACTGTCACTCATTGCCCCAACTCCTGAATTCCTCATCGTTCCCCTTAACTCTCCTCTTCTCTTTTGTATGCAAGAGAGGTTTTCAACCCCAGCTGTGCTTTGAATCACCTGAAGCACCTGCAAAAAGCATAAATATACTCAAAAGAATTGAAAACAGGGTTGTGAAGAGATATCTATACATACATATTCATAGTAGCATTGTTCACAATAGTTAAAAACAACCCATGTACAGATGAAGGAACAAATGTGATATATGCATGCAATGGAATATTACTGAACCTTAAAAAGGAAGAAAATTTTGACTCATGCTACAAAATAAATGGACCTTGAAGACATTATGTTAAATGAAATAATTCAGTCACGAAAGGACAGATACTATATGATTCTGCTTATAGGAAGTACTTAGCGGGTTGCCTGGGGCAGTGGGAATGGGGGTAATTGGGAGTTGTTTAATGAGTACTGAGTTTTAGTTTTGCAAGATGAAAAGAGTTCTGGAGATGGATGGTGGTGATGGTTGCGCCGTGTGAATAAATGTACTTAATGCTACAGGGCTGTACACTTAAAAATGGTTAAAATGATCATTTTTATGTATATTACATCACAATTTAAAAAATATATTTGAAAAGGAAGGATGCCCCTTTTCCACCCCAGGTTCCCTACATCAGCAACTCAAGTGGAAAATGCTTCTCATTCATCCAACAGAGAGTGAGTGACTCTGTGCCTGGCACTGTGCATGGGACTGGGAAGACGGCATACACCCCTCCCTCCTTACGGACCAAATGGGCTCGTAAGGGAAACTGGTGGTTTCCGTGCAGTTGCAGGGTGGGCACACGCAAGGGCGTGTGGGAGATGAAAGGACAGTTTTCAACCCGAGGGTGGAGGGGGACAGCGTGGAAGAATTCCTGGAGACAGAGCTGAGTCACCTCCACTTCCTTACAACCCTCCCCGCCCCTTGACGCACTTCTTGCAATTGGACTTTCTGCTCACTCCACCAAAATATTTGATGAGTTTGAATGTCCCCTTCCCCAACTGCTCATGTATACACTCATCTTTTTTCTTTTTTTTTTTTTTAAGATTTTATTTATTATGTTTAGAGAGAAGGGCAGGGAGGGAAAAAGAAAGAGAGAGAGACATCAGTGTATGGTTGCCTTTCACCTGCCTCCAGCTACAGACCTGGCTGGAGACCTGGCTTGCAACCTGGTTATTTGCCCTGACTGGGAATCGAACCAGCAACCTTTGGGTTCGCACAGGCCGGCACCTTTCCGCTGAGCCACCAGCCAGGGTTACACTCATTTTTTGAAGGTTTATAGTGAGTTCCTAGCTGCCAAACACTTTGACATATTACATGTGGCAGAGTTAATGTTATGGGTTTACCCAACCTTGTTTCATTTTCCCCTCCCTGGGCAGCCAGGAACAGACCTTTTCTTCTCCCTCCTCAGCTAGGTTGAGGCCATGTGTCGGTTTCTGGCCCATGGGGTGTGAGAAGAAGTGACCTAGACCTTTAAAAACCCTCCCACCCCCATGCTGCATCCACGGCAGCCTGCTTTAGAAGGGCAAGCCACGGAGAAAGGTATCCTGACCAGCACTGGTCTCGCTGTGCGTGAAAAACAGGACTTTCCTGGATTAAACCAACCGAGAATTTGGGGGTTTTCTCTTGCAGCTGCTGGCTTTTAATACCCCAATAGTTCTCCATTTGTTTATTCAGTCAACCAACAATATTATTTTTTTTAGCACTGACTCTCATGCATGGAAAATAGCTGTGAGTATTCTCACTACCCTTGTTTTCTCTACAGGATCCAGCTGGGGACCATCCTCCTGAGATTTGTTTTCTCTATGTTGTGGTCACAGGGCTTTCTGCTGAGCCTCCTCCTAACATGATGGTGTTCTTCATGTTCTTCTCCTCATTTACACAATAAAGGTATTTCCAAATATTTTGCCTTTGGTGTCTCTCCCTACCTGACTCTGTGCCAGTTCAAGGAGAAGGTAGTGGCCACAGGGGAAGCCTGCTACCATGATGCAGATCTGACAGCTGCGAAAGGAGAGGGGGAGGAAGGAGGATCAGCCCGGAATCACCAGGCTGCTTGATGTGCAGCTCTGAGAAAGCATTGGTCAGGCTGAGATCGCATCAAAGAGTACTTGTTGGAGGGTGCCCATGTTGGATAGGAATGACATGGCTCTAGTGTCTTCGCCATGCTCTGAGAAGGCCAGGGGCCACTCCGGAAGCATCACCTTCACTTGAACACTGCAGTGGACCCTGGAGGGGCAGCAACTGGAGGTTTTCCCCTCCTGCATTTCTCAAGGCCGGTTCTCTCAAAGGGAGATCCCAGGGTGCAGTACCCTGGCTGCCACATCCGTCCATCTCCTTGCTCTGTCTCTTGCGTACACCGTTTCTCCTCTTAGAAGCTCCTGCTTCCATGACATCTTGGGAGGGCTAAGTGCATGACTCAGACCATCTCAGGAGCATAGTTTGGGTACATACCTCAGTTCAAACTTCACCTTCGCTGTGAAACCATTGTCCCTCGTTGCACCCTCACTCTGTAACCCTTATTCTCCCACCACTCCTACAGCTTGATTCTAAGGAGATAGACAGTAGGTGCTCAATTGTTTGTTGGATGAATTAGGTAGAACTAGCTATCAAGCTGATAATGTAGAGTGGGGAAAACTGAGTAAGCTGGGAGCAAAGAAGTTGTGTTCAACTACCAGCTCCAACATTACTGGCTCTATGAACTTGGGCAAGTTACTTAAAGTCTTTGACCTTCATTGTCTTGTCTATAAACAAGGAAGGGATTTAAGTAAGTAGGCATCTGACAGGTGATAAACAATGAGCATTACCCGTCCCCGCTAATGACAGAGTTATGGTGAGCATCAGCAAAAGCTTTGGATGTGAAAGCTCTAGGCAAACTCTAAAGCTCTGCAAGAATGCAAGACATTATATTTTTACCACCTTTGGGCACACAAATCCCACTTATTTATTTCTATCCTACCTGTCTGTGTCTTGAGTCCCAGGGTGGCACACTAGACCAGAGACTCCCCTTGCTCACAACAAACTTGTCCTATGTATAGTTTTCTCTATATAGTCCTCTCTGTATCAGCCCTAATATCTTTTCTGGCCTTGTCTTACAAGGGTTTCCTATAAGACAGACTTTTTGCAGGGGTCAAAAAGGCCTACTGCTGCCCAAGAAGTGTGTTGTACCCATTCCCACCAAAGTTAACTCTTTTCTCTTAATTCCTAGACCTATCAATATTACTGCTGGTACTACTAATATCACTACTATTACTAACATCTTTTAAAAGGCTGTTTGGGCTTGTATACCTTGATTCTACCATGTACTAGTTGTGTGACCTTGGAAAAATTAATTCAGCCCTCAGTGGATAGGCATCAGCCTGTGAACCCAAAGGTCACTGGTTTGATTCCCAGTCAGGGCACATAACCAGGTTGCAAGCCAGGTTTCCAGCCAGCTCCATAGCTGGAGGCAGGTGAAAGGCAACCACACATTGATATTTCCCTCCCTCTCTGCCTCACTGCCTGCCCTTCTCTCTTAAAAATAATGTATAAAATATTTAAAAAATAAAAATAATTTTAAAAAAGAAAGAAAAATGAATTCACCTCTATATTTTAGCTTCCTCATCAGTGAAACAGGAATAAGAACCCTCCAGCCTCAGTGTTATAAAGACCAAGTGAAATAATGCAGGTCATCAATATAGTTTTATTATAGCACAATTCCCATAAAGACCCTAAGAAGAAGGTATTGCTATACTCTCCATTTAAATGTTCAGGAACCGTCTGCAATTTGAATGTGGCACTTAACTCACAGGTTATTTTCATGTGGCAAGGTCAACTTAATTGAACTCTAATTGTACTCAAGTACTATGATACCTATGTTATTTATTTATCACAATAATCCAAGCCCCCATTTTTTATAAACAGATAAGTAAGACCCAGAAAAGTAAAGCAAGTTGCCCAAGGTCATAAGTGTAATTAGTTTCTTTAGACTTCATTCATATTCAACTCCAAATTCTACATGTTGATATTATACCATATCATTTCTTTAATAAACATATACTCATATATGTCTTACCAACCACATGGTAGGTGACATGAAGGCAAAGTCTGTCTGCACTTCTTGCTAAAGCCTGTCTACCAAGTGTATAAATATTCAATAAATACATTTTGATTGATATATTAGTTTATTCTACATATTTTGAATGCCTACAGCTTCAGACAGCCAGAAAGGTAAAGCACAAATCATATCATCACTAGGAAAAACTAATATAGTATATCATATATTGTGTGTGCACATATATGTTTATGTGTATACACACACATATACAAACATAGTATAATCCATATGATCATACAGCACACAGAATGGAATCACAACAAAGAAGCAATCAACTGATCAGTTCAGTACACATCAAAAACACCATGTACAGATGCCCCCAAAACAAACTACCTGAAAAAACATTCTGTTTAGCATTAGCCTAGTTAGAAACATTAGCTTAGCAAGCAAACCATCCATGGATTGCAAAATGCTATAAACAAATCTCTAGCAAGGTTTTTGACTGCAGATCCAGGACAAGGAGACTGCCAGGAAGACAGCTGTCTCCTCTGCTGACTCTTACTCATACTGAACTCTTCTCCCCTCCAGACCACAGCCACGAGAGTAAATAAGCCTCAGTCAACAGAGGCCCCGAGCATAGCTGTGTCTGATGGAGGAGAAAGGGGTGTTGAGTACCAAGCAGGAAGCTCACACTCCTGGTAGGGATCCTCACTGCACTCTCCAGATGGCCATTTCAAACACTCTCCTCCTCCTCCCTACTTCTGCTGATGGCCTTGACTCATACTTTGTTGAGAAAACAAATTTTCAGAAAGAAATTGCTTCGCCTTCCCGCCGCTGAGTTCCTAGGCCCAATGAATCTACCCATTTCCTTATTCCTTCTTGTCACCATAAAGAAAGAAACCTTCCCATGGCCAAAGGCTGATCTCTCCACTTGACTTCAGGAGCCATCCCTGTGAGGTCCCAAGGACTTTGCTCCTTCTCAGTTGCCTTTTCTTCCATATTATTCTTTCTCAAGCTAGGGGATCATTCTCATTGGTATAATGTGTTCAAGCACCCCTTATATTTAAAAACATCACATTTTTCTGTAGCCTCTTCCTTAATCTTCTAAGACTATCTGCACCTGTCCACGTTTTTTCTCTCTTACTGATTCATTTCCCCCTATTACTTTAAATTTTAACTTAATATACCGAAAAACTATTAAAAACATCACCAAAATTCTTATGTGCATCACTCATATTCCATCTCCCTGCATTTCCTCCAAAGGTCACCACTATATGAATTTTGCTTTTATCATTCCCTTGCTTTTTTCTTTTTTTTCTTTTTAAAAAGATTTTATTTATCATTTTTCAGAGAGAGGGAAAAGGAGAAAGGGAGAGAAACATCAGTGTATGGTTGCCTTTCACCTGCCTCCAGCTACAGACCTAGCTGGAGACCTGGCTTGCAACCTAGTTATGTTGCCCTGGCTGGGAATCAAATGAGCGACCTTTGGGTTCACAGGCCAGTGTCTTACCCTCTGTGCCACCAGCCAGGGTTCCTTGCTTTTTTCTTAATCAGATATATTATCAAATAATGTACATTCAATAAAATGTACATAATTTAAGAGTATAAGTCAATGAACTTTGCTAAATATATACCATTATGTAACTATACCATAATCATAATCTACCACACTTTTTAAAAGAGTAGTCTTTTTAAAGATTTTATTTATTATTTTTAGAGAGAGGGGAAGGGAGAGAGGCAGAGAGGGAGAGAGACATCAATGTATGGCTGGCTGCTTTTCACCTGCCTCCAGCCAAGGGGAGACCTGACTTGCAACCTAGTTATGTGCCCTGGCTAGGGAATTGAACCAGTGACCTTTGGGTTCGCAGGCCAATGCCTTATCCACTGTGCCACCAGCCAAGGCTGTTACCACATTTCTTTTACCTCAAAAATTCTCTCTTGCCCTTTTGCAGTTACTCTCCACCCCCAGCCTCAGCCCCAACAACCACTTATTTCTGTAACTATAGTCTTAAGTTTTCTAGAATTTTATACACTATATGCAATCATACAATATGTAGTCCTTAGCATCTGACTTCTTGCAGTTAGCATAATACTTTTGAGATTCATCCGTGTTGTTACACTATATCTATCTACCTATCTACATCGTTAATACTATATTATATACATCATTAACACTTATGCTGAATACTATAATAGTATTCAACATAAGAAATAAAATAGTACAAAACACAAATTTACCACAATGTGTTTATCCATTTACCAGCTGAGGGACACTTGGGTTATTTCCAGGTTTGGGCTGTTTTGACTAAGGGCTGCTTTGAACATTCAGGTACAGGTCTTTCTGTAAATACACATTTTCATTTCTCTTGGGGAAGTACCCACGGATAGGGTTGCTGGGTTCTGTGCTTAACTTTGTAAGAAATGACGAAGCTTTTTCCAAAGTGGTTGCACCATTTCTTCATCTGCACCAATAATGTACAAAAGATCCAGCTGCTCTATATTCTAACTCTGATACAGTTGACCTTTTTAACTTTAGCCATTCTAGTGAAAATGTAGTGGCATCTCATTGTAGTTTTAATTTGCATTTCTCTACTGACTAATGATATTGAATGTTTTTTTTTTATGTGTTTGTCATACAAATATTTTCTTTGGTAAGATGTCTCTGCATATATGTTGCCCATCTTTTAAATTAGGTTTTTGTCCTCTTATTAAGTTATAAGACTTCTTTACATATTTTGGATGCAAGCTTTTTTTTTTCCCAAAGTGGACAAGAAGTTATTAAAGTGATTGACTTAGACCATCAGTATTTATCAGACTTCTATATATAACATCAGGGTAATTCAACTTAATCTACTTTAATAATTTCAAAGTTTTAAGGATGTACGCCAAGGTAATAGATGATGTCAAACCTATTTTAATAAATTATACATGCACTAGTTTATATCTATATATTCTTTTATGTCATTTTAATCATCTTTGATAAATTAAAATAGAATAACCATGTTGAAATTAAAAGTTTAGACAAACTGTCACTGACTTTAATATATTATTGACCAAGGAAAGGTAGCTCAAAGTTTTAAATTTGAATGAACTTGATAAAAAACAAGTGAGGGCATGTTTAAGAAATTTGTCATTGTTACCTGTCTTTTTGTTTAATGAAGAAAATAGTATTTTCAATAAAGTAGTATACCTCACACTTTGAAATGAAAACCAGTAACTTAAAAACCTCTCATCACTTTAGTAAAACCAGAACATCAC
Source organism: Noctilio leporinus (assembly GCA_004026585.1). NCBI lineage: Eukaryota > Metazoa > Chordata > Mammalia > Chiroptera > Noctilionidae > Noctilio > Noctilio leporinus. The sequence goes on from PVIW01003370.1 coordinate 144,056, forward strand.
TTCAGAATTACATATCTGTCAAAGTGAAAGATAAATGAAATGGATAAAATTAATCCCAGTTAGTGTTGGGAGAAATGTCACAGAAAAATAGGAAAAAAAAAAAAAAGATGCTATAAAGGAAAAATAGAGTATGTAGTTGGATAATTTACAATATATAATTCTATAAAAATTGCTATAATTCAAACATTTAAAAAATATATGTCTGATGAAATCAAAGTCAAAATATAATACCTGGGATTCCTCCTTCCTCAACAGAGAAATTAAACTAATCAGGAAATTTGTTCTTTGAAATACCCTGCAAATTCCAATTTACAAGGCATGTACAAGATGACATAAACAATAAAAAGTATGTATGGAGGAAAAGCTACAATAATTTCAATTTTTGCTATTTTGACAAGTTACTTTACATATGCCACATCAATATATTATAGAAATGGCATTGTTTCTGAGGACAAAATCCACATTTTATTTACATTTTAAGACTAACTTTAATCTCAAAGTTACATACCCATACACCTATTTCTTTTTTGCTAATTTCACTTAAAGGTAAATCCATGGTTTTGTCAAACAAAGACTGTAAACTTGGGGGGAATGGGTGGGTGGGGAGGGGGACAGAGGAGAGCAAAAAGGGGATGGATGTAATACAACAGCAATAAAATTAAAAAAAAAAAAAAAAGACTGTGAACAAAATTTACCATTTCTGTTACATGTAACACATAGAAACAGATTTTAACAGAAATTAATCAACCTTCTCTGTGACATTTTTTATTATGAATACAGGTATCAAAACAATTCTGTATATATATTTTAATACTGCTGGTCATCAATACCCAAAGCACTTCAAAAATTAGAACAATTTGTGACAATATTCATTGTACCTGCTAATTTAGAGAATTTAAACTGAAGCTCTTTCACTAAGCAAGACAGATAAAGCATGCCATTTCTCTTTTTCCTTCTTGGGATTTTTATCTTTTAGAAACACACATGCTCCCTTAGCTTTCTGACACTTCTCACCACACTTTCATCTTGTGAACCTGAATTTTGTTTTGAGTACTCCAGGTTCATGTTTAAATGAGTGTCTTAATAAAATCATGCTGCATTTTCACTCCTGTTACCTGAAAAAATAATGTGTATACATATATTAAACATATTTTTACAAAGGTCCAGGTTATGTTTACAAACTGGAATTCTTTTACTCCATGTGTAGGTATTTTACATTGTAATACGTAATCAAGACATTACTATGAGTACAAGATTGTGGATTTAAGACAAGTTTGAGATCCACTGAAATTAATTGATTTATATTTGTCCTTCTGGTGTCTAGAAGCTTCATATTTTCTTTGTACATCATTTGGTGTTTTAGATCTTGAAGTACAACTTTAATACCATGTGAATTTTGCCATTTTGCTAACGATATGCTCAATGCAGCTACTTTTCCACTGGAATTTATCCCACTCATATCAATTTTTATTACAAATCTAACTGACAGAGGAACTTCTGGGTATATAGGTCCATATTGTACTTTCCAGGTATATATTCTATTTCCATAATTTTTCTTTTCTCCTCTTTATCTGCAATGTTCTCTGTCCCTATCACTGTTTTCTAAAATCCTCTTAGTCAGTTCTTTCAGTCTCATTCCAAGGGCAACTTTCTTCACAGTTCAGCTTTCCTCAATGATTCCAGTCCTGGTGGGCCAATAAGCATGTGGGTCCACTTTGTAAGTATCATCTTCATCACATTCAAGTCCCCATCTACCTGTGCCATCTCCTATGCCTTCCCGTCCTTCTTCAAGTTCTTCTAACAAGTGAAAATTAAGAGGAACTACTATAACAGTATGAATGGAACTGGAGAGTATTATGATGAGTGAAATAAGCCAGTCAGAGAAAACTCGATACAAGTCTTTTACCAGATATATGTTTTGCAAAATTTTCTTTTAGTTCATGACTTGCCTTTCCATTTTCTTAACAAAGTCTTCCCAAGAAAAAAAGATTTTTTTTTTAAAGATTTTATTTCATTATTTTTAGAAAGAGGGGAAGGGAGAGAGGGAGAGAGACATCAATGTATGGTTGCTTTTCATCTGCCTCTAGCCACAGATCTGACTGGAGACCTGGCTTGCAACCTGGTTATGTGCCCTGGCTGGGGAATCGAACCTGCAACCTTTGGGTTCGCAGGCCGGCACCTTACCCACTGTGCTACCAGCCAGGGCCTGATTTTAATTTTGATAAAATGCAGTTTAATCAAGATTTTTCTTTTATAGTTTATACTTTTTGTGCCCCATCAAAAAAAAATCTTTGTTTACTTCGAAGTCACAAAGATCTTCTAAGTTTCTATATATTTTTATGTCTTAGCTCTTACAGTTAGGTCTATGATACATTTCAAGTTAATCTGTGTATGTAGTATAAAGTAAGGGCCAATTATTATAGCACCATTTGTTGAAAAGACTGTCCCTTCCCCATTAAAATACCTCGGCACCATTGTCAAAAATAAATTGACCACATGTGATTGGGCTTGTTTTTACTTCTTCCCATCGACCTATATGTCCCTCCTTAGGCTAAAAAATCATGCTAGTTGTACAGTAAGTCTTGGGGTCATATAATAAGTTTCTTTTTCTTTTTCAATATTATTTGGCTTTTTTAGGTCCTTTGTATTTCCATATGAATCTTAGAATTAATTTGTAAATTTCTACCTCACATACACACACACACACACACACACACACACATACACACATACACACACACACACACACACAAAGCCTGTTTGACTCTGGCTGGTGTGGCTTAGTTGGTTTGAGTTTCCCCCCATAGACTGAAAATTTGTGGGTTCAATTCCCAGTCAGGGCAAATACCCAGATTGTGAGTTTGATCCCCAGTTGGGGCATTTACAAGAAGGCAACTAAAGAATGTTTCTCTCTCACATCAATATTTCTTTCTCTTTCTCTTCCTCTTCCTTCAAAAAAAATATAAATAAATAAAAGCCTGTTTGGAGACTCTACTTTCTATAATGATGGCATGAAGGAGAGGCAGAGAAATTCCCCTCCACAGCAAACTGGTACAAAACTGCACAAAATTATTGACAACAATTTCATAGCACTGGAAAAACGACCAAAGTAAGGCATGAACATAAGAAGTCTTATGAAAAGCCTACCATACTCAAAAGAAGAATAAGTTTGTGGCCTTCATGCTAGGCAGAGGGCAGGAGGCATCCCTATGCATCTATACCATGTTGAGTAGCAAAAACCTACAGCTATATTAGCTGAATAAAAATGGTTGTCTTGGTTTGAGAAGGATAGCAGAACAACTAGTATGGGGAAATTTTATAACTGAGAGAGCCATCAAGGGGCTGATATAATAGAATCTCTGCATAACTTTAAATAAGTGCTAAACTATGTGTGTAACTCAAAGAAATGGACAGTCTGGGGAGAGCTATAAAACTGCTGTATGGTTAAATGCACTCCTCAGTCTACACACAACCCAGACAGCAAAGAGTCAAGAACTCACAGACTTGAGGTACTCGAACATAACCTCTGGACAAACCATTGACTTACCTAACTATGTAGGTATAGGGAAGACTTTGGGGAGCCAAGCACCCCTCTTCCAGGAATAAACAAAACAAAACTGAGCAGAGACATCAGTGGCTGCACACTCTGGGAGAGGCAGATTTTGCAATACTGAGTGCAAGCAAGGTAGTTACCTGCTGAAATAAAGAACAACAATTATAAGAAGAATAAATCACTAAACAGATTATTTACAATGTTTGCTTTTTAACCAAAAAAGTTATTAGATAAACAAAGAAACAGAAAAGTATAACCTGTACATAAGAAATAATGCCAGTCAATAATAATTGATTTCTAATGGCTCCTGGTGTTAGATTCAGGAAACAGACAATTTTCAAAGCAGGTGTTATAAAGATATCTGAGGAATTAAAAAGTACATATTTAAATAATTAAGGGAAAATACACCAGTATTGACTGATAAATAAGGAACCTTACCAGAAAATATATCCTATTAAAAAATCCAAATGAAAATTCCAGTGCTGAAAGGTACCATACTGAAATGAAAAGTTTATTAGCTGAACTCAACAGAAGATTTGACATAAAAAAAAAAAAAAAAAGTAGTTGGAGAGTTTAAAGTTAGGTCATAGAAATTATAAAACTGAAGAGTTGGGAGGAAAAACTATTTTAAAAAAATGAACAGAATCTCAGACATCTGTGTGGGATCACATGAAATAGTCTATCCATACGTAATTAAAATCCTAAGGGGGAGGAGAGAGAAAGGAGTAGAAAATATATTTAAATGAATAAAGAGTAAAAACAGTATAAATAATGGTTGGCTTCTTGTAAGAAATAATAGAAGCCAGAAAACATTGCATGACAATTCAGAAGTTAAAAGAAAACTTTGTCAACCAAGAATTATATATCTAAACTATTCTTTAGAAACGAAGACAAAATAGAGACAATGCAAAATAAATAAACTGAGGGAATTTGTTATTAGTAAATCTGCACTATAAGAAATACTAAAGGATTCGGGGGGACGGGGGAGGCAGAGGCAAAGAAGGGGAGCGGCTTAGACAAGAATCTAGTATAAAGGAACCATGGCCATGGACAACAGGTGGGATTGATTTTGGGGGGAATCAGTGGGTGGGGAGGGGGACAGAGGGGAGCAAAGAGGGGATGGATGTAATACAACAACAATAAAATTAAAAAAAAAAAAAGAAATACTAAAGGAAAATGACACCAGATAGTAACTCAGAATCAGAGGAAGAAAGGAATAACACTGGAATTGGTAAATATGTACATAAATGTGAAAGATTATACAGTGCTTCTATATTTTCTCTTTTATTCTCTTAATTTCTTTAAAAGGTATGAAAATCTTTAAAGCAAACATTATACTTTTTATTATGGGGTTGACAACATACATATATGGCAGCAATCGCACAAAATGGAGGAAAATGCTACTAGACTGGTGATAAGTTCAGGTGTTTTTGTCAGTAGTACATTAGTATTTACATGTGATAGACTGGAATAAGTTCAAGATGCTTGCTATATCTTTGGAGGAACTACTGAAAAATGAGGCAGAGAAACAGAGTGATCAATTAACAGAGGAATTAAGATGGAATGAAAAATAATTTTCTAAGCACAAAAAGTAATAAAAAAGGATTAGAGAAGCAACAGAAAAAAAAAAAGAATAAAAAAAAGATGAGCTAAATAAAAATATGGTAAAGTAGCCTACCACAATCAATTATACTAATAATTATATTTAATATGAGCAGGTTAAACACTCCAATCAAAAGTGAGAAATTGTTAGACTGGATTTTATTTTATTTTTATTTTTAAGATTTTATTTACTATTTTTAGAGAGAGGGGTAGGGAGAGAGGTAGAGAGGGAGAGAGATATGAATGTATGGTTGCCTTTCACCTGCCTCCAGCTACAGACCTGGCTGGAGACCTGGCTTGCAACCTAGTCATGTGCCTTGGCTGGGGAATCAAACCAGTGACTTTTGGGTTCACAAGCTGGTGCCTTATCCACTGTGCCACCAGCCACGGCAAGACTGGATTTTAGAAAACAAGACTCAACATATGGCCCTGTCTGGTGTAGTCAGTTGGCTGGGTGCTGTCTTACAGAGTGAAAGGTCGCTGGTTTGATTCCTGGTCAGGGCACATACCTGGGTTACAGGTCTGGTCCCTAGATAAGGATGTGCATGAGAGGTAGCCAGTCGATGTTCACTCTCACATTGATGTTTCTCTCTCTCTTTCTCCCTCCTTTCCTCCCTCTAAAAATAAATAAATAAAAATTTAAAAAATTTTTAATATATATATTCTACCAGAGACACACTTTAAATTCAATGGCACAAATGCTAACCAGTGTACTTTTTATTTTGGATATGGTATTCATTTATTTTTTTAAATTTTTCGAAGTTACACTTGGGTATTTTCTACATCTTTAAATTCTCTCTTCATTCGGATTATATTTTAATCTACCTTTTGAGCATGATTGTAATGTTTGTTTTAATGGCCTTATCTACTAGTCCAATCATGAGTATTATTTCTGTGCCTTTTTCTATTGATTTGTTTTTTCTAGGTTCTGTGTCATTACTTTCCTGCTTTTCTGCATGCCTTATAGTTATTTTTTTTAATTTTTAAAGACATGGACAGGGAGGGAGGAAGAAAGGGAGAGAAACATCTATGTATGATTGCCTTTCACCTGCCTCCAGCTATGGACCCAGCTGGAGACCTGGCTTGCAACCTGGGAATTGAACCAGTGACCTTTGGGTTCGCAGACTGGCACCATTCCACTGAGCCACCAGCCAGGGCTGCCTTATAGTTATTTATTTTTTTCACCCAACATCACCAGATAATATATTTGGAATCAGAATGAAAAGAATATAACAGTTGTGAAATGTTTGTTTATTCTAATTCTTCTGATTAATTGTACAACTTATCTAAGACAAATTACCAGTTAAACTTTACATTATTTTTTCAGGACTGAGGTTTTTCAAATTTGGTATCTTCGAGTTCGGTATATTCAAATTTGGTATCTTCAAGTTCGGTATATTCAAATTTGAAGTCTGGGAATGCATTCATGTCTGCTGAACATACATTTGCATGAGCTTATTAAGCTCCTTCTCCAACTCTTGCTGACACTCTGGGCTAGTATCAACAGGTCTTCCAGAAGACTGTGGCTTAGTTACGTAATCTCTAATCTTGTCTTGGAAGAGTTTCTGTACAGGATCAAGTTCCTTATTAAGTGCCTCTGCTGTTTAACACCAATACTTCTCCCTGTCCTGTGTGAGGTCCAGGAATTGCTCTGTATTCTTTTCTTATAGGTCTTTCAATAACTTCAGGTTAGTTGATCTCACTTAAACATAGAGAAGTACTCAGCCAATGACATTGAGGAGATTCCTCTGCAGCTCTCTGGAGATCTCATTCTCTGCAGCTCCCTTCTCTGTGGTACACTGACCAGCAGATGATTGTGGTATCCTGGTTCTCCCTAATCCAATCTGTTCTCTCCACTCAGCAAGACCACTGGTCTTTGGGTTTTCTCTTTATGCTCTACTACCTAGAAACTCCTACCAGGGGGTAGGATGGTATAGCCAGAGCTCAGATTGTTTGTTTTCCTTCATTCAGATATTATAGTCCTGCTTTCTGTCATCCAATTCTGAAAACAATTGTTTCATATAATTTCCTAGTTTCCTAGTTGTTTAAGGCAGAAGGGTAAATTTACTTTCCAGTCTAATATCTTGGCCAGAAACATAAGTCTCACTCAATTCCCTTGCTTAAGGAAAAAAAAAAAAAAAAGTGTTAAAAGAAAGAGAGAGAAAGAAAGAAAGAAAACAACCTTTTACAATATATCATGTATCCACAAAAATAAAATATTTAAAAATTTTGGGTAGTCTAAGATCATTTTTAATGCACAGTAAATAATATTGTAAGTTGTTCATTAATAATTTGGTTTCTCCACTTAAAATCATGGTTATAAGATTCATTCTGCCCTGGCTGGTGTGGCTTAGTGGACTGAGTGCTGGCCTGCAAAGTGAAATGTCACTGGTTCGATTCCTGGTCAGGGCACATGCCTGGGTTGTGGGCCAGAGGCAACTGATAGGTCAATGTATCTCATACATCTCATACATGGCTGTTTCTCTCCCTGTCTTTCTCGGTTACTTCCCCTCTCTTTAAAAGTAAATAAATAAAATCATTTTAAAAAATAAAATATTTGTTTTTAAAAAAGATTCATCTTTGTTGGTCCAAGGACCTACAATTCATTCATTTTCACTTTTACATGAATATACCAAGACTTACTTCTTTCTTTGGGCAATGTTTGTTGTTTTAATTTTGTTCTATCATGAACAAAGCTTAGTGCTACTAGAAGTGTTCTTATATGTGTCTCCTCTAATAGACATAGGCAAGAATTTCTCTAGGATATATACTCAAAAGTGGAATTCCTGGGCTTTGAGGTACATTAATATTCACTTTTTAGGGTAATGACCTTTTTAAAGATCAACCTACTAGGCTGCTTTCAGTTTCTCAACTCCTCTTTACCAAGCCAGGGACTTTGTACAAACCACTTTCCATACCTTAAACACTTTTCCCATTTGCTACTTACAAAGAGTACTTTTTACATTCTTTAGATGTCAGTCTTTGTGTCATCTCTGCAGAAAGGCCTTCTCTGGACGACCCACTTGAAATCTCTATTATAGTCACCAGTTCATTTATTGCTTGTCTGCCTCACTAGGCTGTGATGTTCATGAGGGCAGGAATAGTGTCTTACTGAACAGTGTTCATCTAGTGCATAGCTCAAGGCCTGGGATGCAGTAGGTATTTTTAAAATGTTGTCTAGATGATTGCATACATAAGCAAACCAATAAAAGACATTATTTTACAAAGAAGGATATCAAGGCTCAGGAAAAGTTATATAATACAGTACCATGATACAGATAGTGACTGAAGAAGTAGAAGTTTTACCACAGGGCATATTTTTATCATGGCTTTGGACAACACAGTTAAAGTAGTAGAATCTTCCAATAGTCATGAAGACAATCTCTTTTAGTCTCTGGGACCCCTTTAATATCTTTGTCCGGGGCTTTGGATAACTCCTTGAGCAAGAACTAACTAGAATCTATTCATAGGATGTTGGGTAATTCTTATCTTGCACTCTAAACTTAAGTACTTTATAAATTACTGCTACCTTTCTATGGGAAGTAGGTAATAGGCTTACTAAGATATATTTCCCTAATTATACTTGGACTATTCTACTAATTTAAGATCAACCTTATCTGTGCTGATAAGGTTATGTTTATGATAAACATAAACTAAAATAAGTTATTATGTATTCCTGAAGGACGGGAACTATGCCCTTATATCTTTGTGTTCTAGATGTCTTGCAGAGTATCTAACCTATGGTGGGCACTCAATACATGTTACATGAGTTAAAAGTGGCAGAAGCTGGATCATGAGATGGGACACCATTTCACCTGAAAGATAAAATGATGCCGCTGAGATACATTTTTAGGTTGTTCATATCATATGTGCATTTATATATACATATGAATAAAGTATAATACAGTAGCATATTCTGAATATTGTTATAGAAAATAAGCATTATAATATAGTAAAGTTAAGTTACATAATGAACCAGTATATTCTGGTCAAGAAGGCTTATAGATTTGTGAAATTGTTAATAGAATTCTTTCTTATGGCAGAATTAACTACAACCACATACTACACGCATACACACACACACACACACAAGAAAAAAAACTAATGCAATTCTGGTAGAGACATGAAAGCAAAATTAAAATCTAAGAAAAAGCAACACAATGCCAGTTGTTCTAGTAGAAGTTTATGTGGCATCGTGGCTAAAAATAAGGGGCATGCACATTAAATCTGGGTTTAAACCCAGGTCTGCCATTTAGTTCTATAAAAACTCAGCGAGCTCTGGCTGGTAGCAAAGTGGATAAGGCACCAGCCTGCAAATCCAAAGGTCGCTGGTTTGATTCCCAGCCAGGGCACATAACCAGATTGCAAGCCGTGTCTCCAGCCAGCTCTGTAGCTGGAGGCAGGTGAAAGGCAACCATACATTTATGTTTCTCTCCCTCTCTGCCTCTCTCCCTTCCCCTTTCTCTAAAAATAAAAAATAAAATATTAAAACAAAACAAAACAAAACAAAACCTGAACAAGCCCTGGCTGGTGTGGCTTGGTGGATTGAGTGCTGGCCTGTGAACCAAAGCATTGCTGGTTTGGTTCCTCGTCAGAGCACATGCCTGGGTTGCAGGTCAGGTCCCCACTTGGGGGCACATAAGATGCAACCACACATTGATGTTTCTCTCCCTCTCTTTCTAGCTCCCTTCTCTCTCTAAAAAATTAAAATATAAAACAAAACAAAACAAAAAAAACTCAGCAAGTCACAACTCTGAGTTTCAGTATTTTCCCTGTAAAGTGAGGACAATAATGCCTTTTTTGTAGAATTATTGTAAAGGTTAAATGACACAACAGGAGTGTTTAAAGCAATCCCTGACGCATGCTAAATGTTGACTAAGTGAGAGTGTTTCTACCATCATCATTTTCATCATTATCATCATATATTGGTAATTTGAAAAACACACTTTAATGATCGATTCATGGGACTAGAGATCTATTGTGTTTGGGACAATATAGAAAGTATTTTTTCTATGTTCTTGCCACCTCTTTTTCTGCTCAAACAATAGATTATTGTAAAGTACCTAGCCAACTGAGTAGATTTGTTATAATAGTTAATGCCAAATGTATTAGCAATATAAACAATAGTCTTGACTGTTGTGCTCGGTTGGGTATCATTCCGCAAAGTGAAAAGTTGTGAGTTCAATTCATTGTCAGGGCACATGCCTGGGTTGCAGGTTCAGTACTGGATGTGGCACATGGGAGAGGCAACTGAACAATATATATATTTTTTTAATTTAATTTTATTGTTGTTGTATTACATCCATCCCCTTTTTGCTCCCCTCTGTCCCCCTGCCTGAACAATGTTTTTTCTCTCTCACATTGAAGTTTCTTTCCCTCTCTGTCTCCCTACTCGTCTCTGCCTATGAAAGCAAATAAAGTCTTTCTAGAAATAGAAATAATAATGCCCAGTCCAGGGGGGAGATTATTGTGTCTCATGATTGTGGAGTGTAGAGGATCTTGATCAACAATTAAAACAAGAAAGACTCTGAGAAAATTTGAGAGTTGAAGCAACTCTCTGGCACATTGAAGTGGAAAAAAGTTGGGTAGACATGTGGTTGAATCTTAGCTCCATCCCATTATTTATGATCCTTGAAGGTAGATATTTTTTGTGAGCAGTTGCTCCTTCATTTATAAAGTGAGAATATACCTGCCTATCAAAATTTCTATGATAATTAAATAACATACTCTGTTAAATTGCTTAGCAAAGCACTTGGCACAAAGTAGATATAACAGAAAAAGGGATCTCTTTACTTCCCAGAGTTCTTAAGTGTTCTAGTCTTGATGGAAGGAAGCTTTAAAAAAAAAAACAAACAAAAACTCACACACACACAAAACAAAAAGCCTTTCTGAGAATAGGGGCAGTTGGATGGGCAAGTCTTGTCTGAGGCCCTGGAGGTTTTCCTGTTTTCTCAGAAGCATGAATTATCACAGAAGCATGAATTAAGGAAATAGCAAATAATTGAGCAACAAAGGAAGAGGAGTTGCTGTGTGCCCTCTCTTTGATTTTTCTTTGATTTCTATTCCTTGTCTTTCTAATGACCTTATTCTCTAGGACTGCATTGTAGCCTAGATGCTTTTAGAACTAAATGTCTAGGTCAGGTGACCACATAAGTTAAAAGCTGAGTTACTGAAACTACGCTAAAGGTCCAACAGAGAACTACACATTTCCATAAGGATCAATAAATTCTGTGAAGGTTTATATCTTCTTTCAACTCACAATTATCAAGTATCAATTGTACATTAGCAACTGTGCTAGAAACTAGTTAATACAGACATAACACTGTCTGTTCAAGTTGTTTGCAGCCCAAATCCTTTCCTCCATACCCTCAGCCCCTGAGATGTGATGGCAAGCAAGAATATTTTTACAAAGACAAAACTCTTCCACCCTGATTTGAAACCATTGTCAGCCTTTATAATGATAGGAAGTCTAAGGCAGGAAATGCCAGAAAGCTGTGAAGACAAACACAGGCACAGGAGAAAGATGAAAATGGCTGATCAGTGTGGTACAAGTTTTAATTTTCATCTCGGTAATTAAATCAGAAATGTCATTCACTTCAAATTTCTTCTCAGTACATGATTAAGAACTCAAGTTACTTGGCTTGAGTGTCTTCAGACACATAGGCTTTCTCATGTGCACTAATTAATCCCACGTGTGAAATCCACTGGGTTTCCTTACATTCAAATGCTTTCTGCCCCATCATTTGTAGTTACTTTAAATCAATTTTTCTTGCTAAATTGCTGACATTGTTCTATGCTACCTCAAATCCCTTTGTAATCAAGGAAAAATCAATAGAAATATATGCCTTTGACTATTACACTAAATTTTTTGAAGACGACCTCCCTTTGTGTATTCTTTCAGAAGCCTAGCTCCTTGCAAGATTTTTTTCAAACCAGTTGCAGCTAAAACGTAATGATTGCAATAACCAATGACAATTTTATAGGGTTTTATTTTCTTAACAATAATGATAAGTCTGGGTATTTTTTCTTTTTTGATAACCCAAATCTTGGAGCTGCCCCTGCCTAGTTACAAACGAAAAACCTATTATAAATATTTATAAAAATATATTAATATATTTTAAAACATTACAATTTTTTTCCCAGTCAATTTCTTACTGCTTGATTTGTAATCAGCAGGATAGCGAAGGGCTCCAAAGCCCCCTAGAAGCCTTTCTTTTGAGATACATCCAGCTTGTAGCATGAAATATTAGAGCTGCATAAATTATTAATGCCACTTAAATCTTCAGTTGGAAACCGCAGTGTGAACCAGACTATTTTACTGTGTAAATGACACCATGGGAGCATGTTAAGCACCTTTAGGTGCCGTTCTAATGCTTTCAGCACTTAGCACAGTGCTCTGAGCAGGACATGCTCAGCGATGCATGCCTTATTTTCTGGGTTCAGATCATTTGGGTGCATTTGACACACTACATCATTAATAGGTAAAGTGGGGCTCATAGTTAAATCTAACAAGCATTTATGGGGCACCTCTGATGTAATCTGATCATGTCACTCCCATACTTAAAATCGTTCAATTATTCCCTGTAGATTTCAGGATAAAATCCAGCCTCCTAATATAGCATATGAGACCCTACATACATAATCTACCCATAATGGCAGATATGTGACATGCAGTGGCCTACTCCCCTCTTCACACCCCATAACAAATGCACCTAATATGTCTTGTCATTCTTTCCCACAGAGACTGGATATGGCTTTGGAATCCTTTTCAAGGCAATGTTCTAGGCAGCCACTGCCAATAGACCAGAGCTCAAATCTATTTGCTTGTCCTGCCGATCTACCTCTCTAGTCTTCCTAAATAGCTTAAAAAACCATTCGCTTTAGTCACATAAAATGCAGTTTCACACTTACATGCTTTTTTTTCTATGCTGTTCCCTCTCTAAAGCATAATCTTCCCCCTTTTCTGTGTTTAGCTAACTCCTATTAATGCTGCACAGATCAGAGCAGATTTCACCTCTGCAGTCTGTTCCAGGTGCTTTTATTCTGTGCTCTCAAAGTACTTGCATTTAGTATTTTATCAGCTGAATCCTGATTGTTAATTGCTTATCTCTCTCCCTGACTCAAGTTAAATTCTTTGAGAGCAGAGGCCAAGTTTTATTTCACTTTGTATCTCAGGCAGCCAGCACCCAGCCTTGTGTGCAGTCAATAAATATTGAGAAACAAATAGTCAAGCCACTGTTGTAGGTTTCAGGAACACAAAAGAGAATAATGTATCAGTATGAGAAATATTTTGTGAATACTTACTGTGTGTCAGGACCTGTTCCAAGCACTTTGCATAGATTATCTTCTTCAGATCTCACAGCAACCCTTCAAGGTAAATTCTGTGATTATCCTCCTTTTAATAATGAGGAAACTAAGAGACAAAAAGGCCAGATGACTTCTTCTAAAATCACACCCAGCCAGATAGTCTGGTTCCAGAGTTCCTATACTACCTGGGCCTTGCATGGACCCTGTCCTGAAGGAGATCAAAGGTTAGAGGAAGACAGGCAGGTGAGTGACTAATTACTACATATCATGGAAGGACTATAATTTGAGCAATATAAAAGGATAGCACAAGGAGGAATGAGTAATGTAGGTGGGGGTAGAAGACAAATGTTTATGAAAAATTTCACTAAAGAAATGGCATTCAGGGCCCTGGCTGGTGGAACAATGGATGAGGTGCTGGCCTGCGAATCCAAAGGTTGCTGGTTTGATTCCCCAGGCAGGGCATGTAACAAGGTTGCAAGCCAGGTCTCCAGCCAGGTCTGTAGCTGGAGGCAGGTGAAAGGCAACCATACATTGAAGTCACTTTCCCCCTCTGCCCCTCTCCCTTCCCCTCTCTCTAAAAAATAATTTAAAAAAAATGTTGGTTAATGGTATGGTTAAAAAAAAAAAAAAAGAAATGGCATTCAAATTAGACTTGAAAGACTAAGAACACATGAGATGGAGCTGAAGAGGAAGATATGTTTGGCAGAGAGAAGAGTACATGCAAGACACAGAGAAAGGAAGCAACATGGTGTTTGGGCATCAGGACCAGCTACGTAATTTGTGGAGCCCAGAGCAAAATGGAAATGCAAGGCCTCATGTTGATAAATTATTAAGAATTTCAATACAGTTACAGCAGAACATTAAATCAAACAGCTCTTTTTAATGCAGGACCCTGTGCAAAGACACGGGTTGCATGTCCATAAAGCCAGACCTGTTGGGCATTATAAATGCTTCAGCTTTGGTGGAACAAGAAGTACCTGGGGCAGAAGTACTTTATGAGGCAGGAAATGACACTGGTGAGGACAGCAGAGGTCAGACCATATGCCCTGCTGAGTAGACTGGACTTTGCAACCTGGTCAGATCATTTGCAGAAAGATACTTCCGGGATGCCTAGGGGTAGATGGAGGTTAGAGGAGGAAAGCACAGCAACACTAGCAATTACACTGGCCAGAGAGGTTCAGATCTGGAACTTGGCCTTTTCAGCTGGGGATGTCTGAGAAAGCTAGATCTGAGAAATGAGTAGGAGGCACAGCTTAAAGTTTACATTCAAGGTGCATGAGCCTGTGAGGAAAGAGGTGCAGACCAAAGACTCAAACAAGTGTCTGGGATTCAAGAGAACACATCACCATTTTGCTTAGGCCTGCCAGACCAATTTGAAGCAGTGCTTTAAAATTAGTTTACATAATTATCTAGCATCATTTGTATCACGGACACCCCCAATCCTGGAGAAGGTCAATGCACAGACTGCAAGAAATAAAGTCCTTGTTTAGATTTCCATTTCTGCAATTCCCACAAGCAAAGTGGCACATGGAGTCTATTTATTTGCTTCTTGATCTCCTTCCAAAGAATCATGGCTGTTTGGGTCACTTGAGTTTTACCCATGAAATAGAAAAAGGAATTCTTACACGCTTCTGATGTGATTTCTCAATTGCCAAACTGTTCCCAAGAAGCTTCCTGAGTTCTGTTTGGTTTTCTGGCACTATTTGAATGTGATCACCAATATAATAAGAATAAAATTAAATTATATATTAGTGCTTTGAAAGTGGAAGTTCAATGTAAATACAACAATATCAGTTTCATCCTGGGATCCTGGGATCCTGGGAGGCTGACAATAGTTCACACAAATAAATTATTTCTCCTTATCACTCTGATGATGGGTTCTTCCATTCATTTTTTCAAGGTTTGTTTTTTTTAGAAACTCTCCTAAACCATACTGACTTTCCTTTCACCCATTTTTCCAATAAAACTTAGGGAACTAGAAGATCAAAATACATAAACTTAAATAGTCAAAGCATGGACCTGCTCACTAGTCATAATTATCCTTGTTAAATACCTATTTATTTTTTATTGATTTTAGAGAGAAAGAAATATTGATTGGTTGTCCTGCATATTTATGCATTCATTGGTAGACTCTTGTATGTGCTCCGACTGGGGCTCAAACCCACATATTGGCATATTGGGATGTCATTCTAACCAACTGAGCTACCTGGCCAGGGCTTAAATAACAATTTTTTTTAATGGGAAAATTGCAGATTGTACTTGGGTTTACTCTCTAGTTCAAAGGTTCCCTGTCACTTAAAATATATATTTTAAAATTTTCTAAGTGCTCCAAAAGAGGACAGCAGTCTTTAAACAATATGCTAACAGTTGAGTAGCTTGGTGTACCTGAAAGCTCATGGGGTTTCATGGGACAAAGATTTGTACAAGTGTGATCTTGGGCAGTTTATTTAATCTCTGTCACCCTTAACTACTAGGGTATGAGGATTTATATCTGCATTGCAAGGCTAGTGAAAGATTGGGTGAGTTCACAGATGTGTAAAATGACTGTCCTCAAGTAGACCTTCTTTTCCTGTCTGACATATTTCATTTAACATAATACAGTCTAGGTCCATCTATGCTGTCACAAATGGTAAGATTTTATTCTTTTATTGCTAATATTCTACTGTCTGTTATATATGTATACCACATCTTCTTTATCTATTCATCTTTTGATGATTACCTAGGTTGCTTCCACACCTTGGCTTTTGTAAATAATGCTGCAATGAACATGGAGGTGCATAAATGTTTTCAAATTAGTGTTTTTGTTTTTCTTAGATAAATACCCAGACATGGAATAGCTATGCTGTATGATAATTCTATTTTTAATTTTTAGAAGAAATTCCATACCGTTTCCATTGTAGCTGTACCAATTTACAGTCCAACTGACAGTGCATTAGAGTTCCCTTTTCTCCACATCCTTGCTGACACTTATGTTTTGTTGACTTGTTGATACTAGCCATTCCGACAGGTTTAAAGTCATATATCAGTGTGGTTTTAATTTGCATAGCTCTGCTGATTAGTGTTGAGCATTTTTTCATATGTCTGTTGGCCATCTGCATGTCTTCTTTAGAAAAATGTCTGTTTGGGTCTTCTGCCCATTTTCAATCACATGTGTTTTTTTTTTTTTTTAATTTATGATTTCATTATATATTTTGGATATTAACCCCTTATAAGATATGTGTTTCTATTTTCTTGATGGTTTCCTTTGCTATGCAAAAACTTTTTATTTTGATGTAGCTCCATTTATCTATTTTTGCTTTTGTTGCCACTGCCCAAGGAGACATAACCAAAAAATCACTGAAATCTTTGTCAAAGAGTTTATGGCCTATGTTTTCTTCTGAGAGTTTTATGGTTTCAGGTCCTACATTTAAGTCTTTCATCTATTTTGAGTACATTTTTGGTATATGGTATGAGGATGGCCCAGTTTCTTTCTTTCTTTAATTCTGTTCTTCTTTTCTTCTTCTTCTTCTCCTTTTATTTTATTTCATTTTATTTTTTTCATGTACTATCAAACAAAGAAAGAGAGGAACAAGGGCAACAGCAAGAAAAATTACCTAAGAGAATAGATGGTAGGTAAGATAAAAATCTTTCCACTGCTATCCTTTTGCCCTTTATCAGCCATTCCAAATCACCATCTTTGCCTCTCAGGTATGTAATGGACACATTATAGGTCCATGGTTTGAACTCTGCCCCACAGAGGTGTGACCCTCAACAGGGTCAGTCTATGAGTTTGGTTTCTTTTCATAACAATATGAGAGAGAAAAAAAGTATAGTCATTGTTGTCCTCTCTATTCATGTATTCATCACACCCAATCACTTGCCAAGGCTCACTTCTACTTCTGAAGATGCCTTTCTAATTTTCTTATTGTGATCTTCTCCTAGGCCCTCAACTCTCCTTTACTATTTCAATCTCTTGACTAGTCTTCCTGTGTCACCATTGCCCTCATCCAAAGCGTTTTCTCTCTGTCCATGAGCCAGCAAAATATTTTAAAAACACAAAGTGTCCTTCCTCAGCTTAACATCCTTCAATGGCTTCCTGTTCTTGGGATAAAATTCTAAATCCATCTGACAACCAGTAAAGTCCCTTCTGCATTATCTGGTCCTTGAATAACTCAGTGGCCCCATTTCCTGCTTCCTCGCCCCTGCTCACTGCACTGGCCTTCTCCCTCTCCCTCAGGCTTGCTAAGCTCCTTCCTCTTCCATCTCCCACTAATGCCATTCTGCTTGCCTCTAAACCATTGTTTTTTGTTTTTTAAAAATTTTATTATTTTTCAGAGAGAGGGGAAGGGAGAGAAGCAGAGAGGGAGCGAAACATTAACATAGGGTTGCCTTTAATCTGCCTCCAGCTACAGACATGGCTGGAGACCTGGCTTGCAACCTAGTCATGTGCCCTGGCTGGGGATCGAACCAGCGATTTTTGGGTTTGCAGGCCGGCACCTTATCCACTGTGCCACCAGCCACTGCCCTAAACCATTGTTAACATCAGTCTTCCTGAAAAGACATAATGTAAACTCCATGAGGTTAGGGATCATGTCTATCATTTTGAGGGACCATTGTTTACCATTCTATCTCTAGGGCGTAGCATAATCTGAGTTACACAGTAACAGGTCAATAAAAATTTTGAAAGAGTAAATAAATCTTTGTTGACTGAGTAACTGAATAATAGTATCTACTTATTCAGCCCACAAATACTTTTTGAGTCAGTACTTCTACCAGGTAATGTAAAGCATTGAGAATATAGTGATCAAAATAAACACAGTCCCTGACCTCTTAGAATTTATATTCTAGTAGGTGTTCCCCCTTTTCTTTTCTTTTTCTCTCTTTTCCTCTCTTTTCTACTTTCTCCCTATACCAACTGTAATGAAATAATGGATCCAAGATCTTATGAAACCTTATGTGATTATCTTGTTCTTCTCTGAGTTTTCTTGAGCTATATTATTTAGCTCTTAAATTTTCTCTTCTAAGCTCTCTCTGTTATTTTTCCCATCTTCTTGCTGAAAAGGTAAGATGCTTGAAGGCAGGGAGCTATTTCAATTTGCTTTTTCTTCTTTTTTGGTTCCTTCCTCAGTATACACAGAAGTTTCTTTGAAAAAACCGTGCTATGCTTTTTAGATAGGAATCAGAATAGTGGTTGCTTATGGGATGTGAGGATTGACTAGAAGAGGGTATAAGGGAGCTTTCTGGGGCAATGGAAGTGTTATATATCTTAACTTGGGTCATATTATTGGGATTATGTCTTGATTGGGTTACGTGAGTGCATACATTTTTGTCAAAACTCATCAGATTGTACACTTGTGATCTGTGTCATTCACCCAAGGTATATTTTACCTTTTAAAAATATTACTTTTAAGCCCTGGCTGGTAGCACAGTGGATAAGGTGCCAGCCTGCGAACCCAAAGGTCGCAAGTTCGATTCCCCAGCCAGGGCACATAACCAAGTTGCAAACCAGGTCTCCAGGCAGGTCTGTGGCTGGAGGCAGGTGAAATGCAACCATACATTGATGTCTCTCTCCCTCTCTGCCTCTCTCCCTTCCCCTCTTTCTAAAAAATAATAAAATAAAATCTTAAAAAAAAAAGGCATTTAAAAAATATTACTTTAAAAAAGGAACAAGGGGCTAGTCAAGGAACTAGTGCAAGTGATCCATGGATATGAACAATAGGACAGGGATTGACTATGGGAGATGGGGAGGTGGGTGGGACATGGGAGAGCAATTGGGGAATAAGAACAACTGTAATAGAACAACAATTGAAAAAAATTTTTAAATGATGTAAAAATAATCTGAATATTTTATTATTCTAAATAATTGAACTAATATAATCAAGTAATATAGCTTTCCTTTCACGTAAATAAAATATCTAGAAGTTTCTACCTTTAAAAAATAAATAAAAAGGAACATATGCTTATTATATGAAACACTATCAAATAAAAGTTAAGCAAAAATAAGAAACTCTGAATGACCTGCAATGTCGTCACTCAAAGAGAAATATAGTTTACATTGTGATGTATGTCTTTCTAAATTATTTCATTTGTATGCATAACCACACAATATGGATTCATACAGAATGTACTTTTGCTTTTATTTTTTTGCTTTTATTTTTATGAAGAGTATATAAGAGCATACATAAAAAGTTCTTATAATTACTACCTGGAGTAATTTGCTAAATTAAGTAAAAATCAGGACTCTGAATTTGCCTCAAATTTCTTTGAACCTATAATATTGCATCATCATCACCATCAACAACACTTATTGAATGTGAAATGCCGTCTCTAAAGAGGTTTCTTGACTAAGAATAATCTTTAGGCTGTGGTACTATGATTGCTAAACAGTAAATCTTTAAAGTAGCACCAGATTTATGACCAGCTTTAACTAAGAATATTCTAGTGACTACATCCAGCATCACCTCAGAATTCATTCTTCTTTCCTCTTCAGATTATTAAACTGTTATAAAATCCAATTTATGGCATACTATTCTTATATTTATTGGTTAATTTGTATAGATTCTAATTCAACACAGGAACCCATATAATTGTATAGCTAAACTGTTGTGATCCATAAAATTTACCACAGCATGAGATCAGATACTCAAATCTCACACTTCTATTAGAAAATTAAACCACATTAAACTGAAGACACAATGTTTGAAGTCAGCAAAACCACAGTCTACCTCTAACACTAAAATTCTATTGCTAAATCAAGTTCAAGAAGGCATGTGGGTAAATATTCTAGTGGGTCCTTTGTTAACTTTCCTGGTGGTGGTACATAGACTCAGACAGAGGAGAATTATTTGAAACTACCCAGAAAATAAGAAAAGTAAGGTCTAGAAGCAAAGATCTGTGAGAAAGAGGAGTGTCTTCAGCTTTACACTTTTGGCAAGTGATAAAAGGCAGCTTTAGTGACAGCAGCCAGACGGAGATCAAATGACAACTGTGAGTTCATAATGGTCTCCAGCATTCTGGCAAGCACAGGGGGCAGTAGGGGAAGTGGGAGGGATCAGCTTTACGGGTACTACGAGCCAATCTGGTGCACATCAGCGTTATCTGACGTCAGCTAAAACCAGTTCTGAGGCACTACATCAGGACCAGCTGCTAGATACTGAAAGCACCCTGGCCTGCGTCTGTGCTCCTGCCCAGAACATTTATAGGACGCTACCAGTTAATTTATGTCCCCTACAGTCAGATGGGTCCAGATGTTGAAGCTGCAGTTGCTGATTTGAAAGGACTTCACAAATACAGGAAGCTCTCAGAGGATAAAAGAAATGCAAGGGCATTCTACAGTTTGAGAAACTCATTGTTCAATATTAAACACACACACACACCACACAAGAAGGGTTTGAATAACACCAAGCCCTTATCTTTGCACACAGGCTATCAAAACAGCATAAAGCTCTAAAGTGCACAAATGAGGAAAGCTTGGTAGAGAGGAAACACGTAGATAGGCTTCTTCTATGGCTCTGTTAAAATTCAGTGGAATTTTTTTTTTACAGCATTAGGTAGGAACAGAAGTCTAGCGCTTTACCGTCAGCGATGATGCCTCACATTTAGAGAAAATGGAAATACAATATTTTATAGAAATGAAGAGAAAAAGAAAATTAGCGTTGGAAACTGGAAAATGTGTGTTATATAATCGACATTTATGGTGTTCTACGTGCCATGCACCACAGGTGCTGTACATAATATTATCTCAGCTAATCATCCTAATAAACTGATGAGATAGGCACTATTAGTACTCAGGAAAAAGACGAAAGAAATTAGGTGACTTGCCCAAGCCTGGCTGCAGAGTCTGCATTTCAATACTCTGCTCTGATGCGGGGTGAACTGTAGCTATTCTAGAAGAAGGTGGCTAAGAAGGAGAGGTTTGGAATCTCACAGATGGGTTCTCATCCTGTCTCGGCCACTTAAATGCAGGTCCTTTGTGCCAGTAACAGTTTAACCTTTGCAATAGGTCATAGCTTCTTCAACAGGAAAGTGAAGATAACAGTATTAATCTCAAAGATGGCTGTGAGGCAAGTCTTATAAAGAAGAACTGATCATAGGGCCAAGCAGATGATAAACATTTAACAAATTAGCTGTTTTTACAAATAAGTCACAAATCTAGTTAAAATTTTTCTGAAACATCCCTTGAGGCCAACTCGTTGTTGCACACAGAGTTGAGAAGAAATTCTTCTAAAAGGGTGCCTATCAGTTGAAATTTCGATCTCTCAGATTCTTGGAAACTATGCTAATAAGTGTTTTAGATGAAAAGAGTTTGTTTAATTACTAAAACTAAAAAAGAATGAAGGGAAATATTCATGCCATGGTTAATAAGAAGTAACCTGAGAAAAAGCAAATTGCGGAGCTCTGCCAAAGCCCTGCATTTAAGGGCTCCTGGCAGCTAGAGCTGAAGAACTTATGATTGACACTGCGGTTCAACTGAAAGCAAGAATAGCTTCAGCGTCACAGATGGGCTTGTTTTGATAGTTCATATAAAAGACATAAACCCAAACTTATAGAGTAGAGGGTCCAGTTGCCTGGGATAATGAGAGATATGCCAAATTAACCAAACTTAATTCATATGGTCTTTAAACAATGACCCCACCTGGTTTCCAGTCATTTCACCATCTGTTGTAGCTGTTTCTTTTCAGAAGGGAAGAGGTCCCACTAGCTTCCAGGTGCAACCTGTTTATTAAGACCGTGCCAAATCCTACTCTATGAAATTTGGTAACCAGGCAATATATTAAGGTTAATAAGGCAAGCTGTAACCTAATCTCAACTAACCTATAAAATGGATTGAAATTTTTGGAAATTGGTGTAAAAGCAGAGAATTATAAATATGTTTTTAACTCTTTTTTAAAATAACTACTTTTATTTATTTATTTAGTATTGCTAGAGAGAGGCAGAGAGGGAGAGAAGCTGCCTTTCACCTGCCTCCAGCTACAGACCTGGCTGGAGACCTGGCTTGCAACCTGGTTATGTGCCCTGACTGGGAATCGAACCAGCAACCTTTGGGTTTGCAGGCCGGTGCTTTATCCACTGTGCCACCAGCCAGGGCTAAATAACTACTTTTTAAATTTTATTTATTACTTTTTAGAGAGAGGGGAAGGGAGAGAGGCAGAGAGGGAAAGAGACTTCAATGTATGGTTGCTTTTCGACTGCCTCCACCTATAGACCTGGCTGGAGACCTGGCTTGCAACCTGGTTATGTGCCCTGGCTGGGAATCAAACCAATGAGCTTTGGGTTCACAGGCCCATGCCTTATCCACTGTGCCACCATCCAGGGCTGTTTTTTTAACTCTTTAGACAGATTATCTGGTAATTAAAACCTTAAGGCCCAAAAAAATAATTTTTTTAAGTAAAGTACAATACTAGAAATTTTTCAGTGGCTGCTGAAAATTATGAAATAATCACTAGAATAGAATTATTAAGCAAAAAATGCTAGAGCCAGAAGGATTTTAAAGAACAAACGTTTTATTTTCCAGCTGTGACCAATGTATGTCTCTAAGACCTTGGGCCCGGCTGGGAGAGGGGCTGAGAAAAGACCTAAATTTACGGACCAACTCCCATTTGGCTGCTTCAGTGAGAACACTTTTGCTTTTATCTATCTGTACGTGCGGACTATACCTACTATTTCTTTTGAGTAAAGGGAGTGCTTTCCAAAAGAAAATTCAAAATTATTTGACAAATGGGGAAATGGAGGTAAGAGGGTATTACTTGCCTAAGATCATGCATCATTCAAGTCATATTCTTAGAAAGACATCAGATTAGATTTATCTTGTTGGCTGTGCATGCAAAGTAGCTGCATAGATCTTTATTTTATACCATCATTTCAAAACTTCTTTAAAAGACATATATAAAATATAAACAATCAGATGAATCTATAAGCAGGCCTTCCCGTACTTGGTATTGAGGCTTTCTTAAAATAAGGATGGGTGGCATGGTGGATAAGGCACCAGCCTGCGAACCCAAAGATTGCTGGTTTGATTTCCAGCCAGGGCACATTAACCAGGTTGCAAGCCAGGTCTCCCGCCAGGTCTGTAACTGGAGGCAGGTGAAAGGCAACCATACATTGATGTCTCTCTCCCTCTCTGCCTCTCTCCTTTCCCCTTTCTCTAAAAATAATAAATAAAATCTTTAAAATAAAATAAAATAAGGATGGGTGGCTTGACAAGGGTGATGTTCCAGCTGAAAAAGGAAAATCCCTGACATAGTTCTGCCTAATGGCCAGTGATACCAATGTGCTCTCCCCTTCCATATCTTAGGGGGATGAACTAGAACATATGGCAAAAATCCTTATAGGTCAACACAAAATGTTAAACACAATCCATCATTTTGCCACAAACTGATATGGTCCATGAAGCACTAGAGTAACGTGTTCATAATGACAGCCAGATAACAGCCTACTCACTGCATTCTTTGGTTACTAAAAATGAGGCTACTTTGGACCTTTCCAATATAAAATCAAACAGTAGCCTGACAGAGTAGTCAGGTAACCTCCAAACAAGCCATCCAAAAGTGGGGTCTTTAAAAGATTGTGTCCTAGACCCTCTTTAAAAGATCACAGTCTTACAAGATTTAATTATCTTTTAATAATTATCTTCTAGACCTTGAGACTGACATTTCCTGGCCAAAGTAAATGAGTGCCAAAGAGAAATCTTAGAATGAGTATTATTCACAGAACAGACCTTACATGTAATTTTAGAGTATAAACTCTACTGACAGAAATTTCCAGTGATTAGAAACTATATGCTTACAGCACTAAAGCTAGAGAAAAGGATAAAAATTCAAATAATAGTAAAGAATGTTCTTAGTTTCCTTTACCACTTACTTCTTTTGTTTGCAGTGTTCTAAACAGTCCTCAATTTCTTTCATTTCATCCTCATTGGTGTTTCTTGTAATTTGCTTTTACAATACAATACCCCATCTTTGTGCTTTTAAATCTCCCACTTCAAAACTCACCTTCATAAAACCTTTCAAGGTTATTTTCCTCATTATTATAATCTCTTATGTTACATTGGAAGAACAAGCCTTGAAGCTTGGCAATTAAGCACCTTTTAATCTATTGGGTTTTATGTGTGGATACGATACAAACTGGTTGATGACACAAATCCTTAGTTTATAAAATGGGTCATTATATAGCTCCTGAAATTTAAAAAAAATGTATTCATTATTTTCATTCATTTTATTCATTATCTTTAGAGAGGGGGGAAGGTAGGGAGGAAGAAAGAGAAAGAAACATCAATGTATGGTTGCCTTTCACCTGCCTCCAGCTAGATCTGGGGCTGGAGACCTGGCTTGCAACCTGTATATGTGCCCTGATTGGGAATCAAACCAGCTGGAAAAATTTTTTTTTAAATCATTGGTGTTCAGGGTGGTAGAGGGAGTATGAAGAGGAATTTAAAATGCAGCTAAGGGTGCAAAAACCTCTGTCATTAAAAAAATACAACCAACAAAAGTAGGATTCGACTTGACTGGTATGACTCAGATGGTTGGTCATAGGCCTGAGTTGTGGGCTAGGCCCCCGGCTGGGGGAGTGGGAAAGGCAACAGACTGATGTTTGTCTCTCACATCAATGCTTTTCTCCCTCTCTTTCTCTCTCCCTTCCCTTCTCTCTAAAAGTAAAATAAAATAAAATAAAATGTAGGATTCAATCAGGACATCCTCCTTTCTAATATATAAAAGACCAGAAGAAGACCCTGGCTGGTGACTCAGTGTATAAGGTGCTGGCCTGGGAACCCAAAGGTCCCTGGTTCGATTCCCAGCCAGGGCACATAACCAGGTTGTAAGCCAGGTCTCCAGCCAGCTCTGTAGCTGGAGGCAGGTGAAAAGCAACCATATATTGATGTCTCTCTCCCTCTCTGCTTCTCTTCCTTCCCCTCTCTCAAAAAATAATAAATAAAAATCTTAAAGCAGATTACTGGTAGATCTGACTCCAGGATAGGCACTTCCCTTTACCCTGTTCAATAAACCTTTCCCTTCCCCATTAAAAAAAAAAAAAAAAAATCTTAAAAAGAAAAAAGCACAACAGAGTTAAAAAAAAAATCAAAAGATTTATAGCTATATGTTTTAGTTCATTTATTACATCTTGAAATCTGTATAACTTATTTATTCAATGATACCTAATTTAAAAAATATTTACTGAGGGTCTGCTCTGTGCGAGCCACTATTCTAACCATTTGGGGTCAACCAGTGAACAAAACAAATCCTATTCCATTAAACCTATACTTGGGGAATAGAGGGGAGCCAAATAATAGATAATATATATAAGTAAATTATGTTAGCAATTAGTGATGAATTTTTTTTTTTTTTTAAGAAAGAGAGAATAGGGTTTAGAGGATCAGTAATGCCAGGAGCAGAACTTACGTAAAGTGGGCAGGATTGGCTTCATTGAGAACAAAACTTGAAGGATGTGAATAATGTGATTTTCTGGACATATACTCAGTACAAAGGCCCTGAAATAAAATGAAAGCTAATATGGCTACAGGAAGATAAGCAGGGGGCATAGTAGTAAAAGATGAAATTGCAGTAGGATCCAATATTTTTAAACAACAGCTTTATTGAGATATAATTCACATTCCATACAATTCACCCTGCATATACAGTTCAATAGTTTTTGTGTGCTTTTTTTTTAAAAATAAATAATTTATTTTTCAATTAACAATTAGGTTTTATCAATCCTCAGCAGAATTTGTTGATGAGGTTGCTAGCTTCCTTTTTTTTTTTTTTAATTTTATTGTTGTTGTATTACATCCATCCCCTTTTTGCTCCCCTCTGTCCCCCTCCCCACCCACCCATTCCCCCAAAGTCAATCCTACCTGTTGTCCATGTTCATGCTTCCTTTATACTAGGTTCTTGTCTAAGCTGCTCCCCTTTCTTGCCTCTGCCTCCCCCCTCCCCCCAACCCCTTTCTCCCTGACCACTCAAGGCCTATTCATTGTATTCATATATTTGGTTCTGTTTTGCTTGTTGTTAGTTTTGCTCATTATTGTCCCATAATGGGTGAGATCATATGATATTTGTCCTTCACTGACTGGCTTATTTCACTAAGCATAATACTCTCCAGTTCCATCCATGTTGTTGCAAAGGGTACAAGTTCCTTCTT